>WAAB01017536.1:45956-56701 GCA_013389865.1 Piaya cayana
TTTTTTTCCTTCAGAGTTAAATACGTCATTTGGGTTTTCAAAATCACTTCAAAGTTTCTTAAATTCCCCAGAAATCTTAACTGGACTCTAAAAAGAAACTTGTACACATACCTGCCCTATTCCAAACATCTTTTTTATTTGTGGTCCATATTGTCTCAATTTGATACCTCTCTCGATAGCCTTTATCTTTACCATAAACTCTCTCTTACCATTCTGTTATTTTACATTAAAGCATAAACAGCAATAGTTTTAAACTAAGAGAGGGTAGATTTAGACTGGATAGAAGGAAGGTATTTTTTTACAAGGGTGGTGAAACACTGGAACAGGTTGCCCAGGGAGGTAGTGGGGGCCCCATTCCTGGGAAAAGTCAAGGTCAGGTTGCATGTGGCTCTAAGCACACTGAACTTAAAGGATAAAGATATCCCTGCTTCTGTTGGGGGCCTTGGAATAGAAGACCCATAAAGGTCTTTTCCAACCCAAAGTATTCTATGATTCTATTCTCTTTTCAAATACAAACAGCTGCTCACTGTCACTGAAGTTCTGGGATGTTTAAATGGGAGTCCTGAATGCAGGCAATACAACATACTTTGTTCACAGCAAATTGAGCACAATTCAGCAAGTTTTTGGGTGCACTGATGTCAAATCTTTTGCTCTAACACTCCAGGACTATGAGTTAGTATTCTCTCTGACTTTTAAAAAATACATATGTTATTATTTCATTGATTTATTACAACAATCTGGAACAAGTTATTGCCCGTCTCATCTAGAATATCACTTTTGTCATAGTGAATGAAAATTTTTTTAGAAATTTCCTCATTCTTAATCAAATTGAGCAAAATATCAATCTCACTGAATTCAATAACTCGCCCACATCTCCTGTGAGAAACAATTCAAGCTACCTCCCTTGTCACATACTTCCTTAACAACTTTGAAGGCTACTCATTTTCAGACAGGAATAAATTTAGGTTCTTCAGAATATCTTCACAGATACTGGTTCCCTGTGTGGGATCTATAGATGTGTTCTATCTTTAGGGCTAATTTTATAGCCTTTTGATTGAAACAATGAACTATTTATTGCAGTTATGGATGTAACATTACTATAAGGGCAATAAAACTGTCAAAATGCTGAAAACTATGCTTCATAAAACAGTCATTAAAGGAATTAGTAGTAAGAATAAGACGTTTCACAGAAATAGAGCAAAAGTCTGTGGTTCAAGAATATGACAATGCTTTCCGCAGGCAAGGAGCACATCTAACTTCTTCCACAGATTTACTTCTACTGAGTGCTGAAAGGATTACAAGTCTTTCCAAAGAAAACTTTAGACTCCATGTAGAAAACAAGCAAACAATAAGCAACACAGAGTTCATATTTATGAGTACAGATAGAATTGGAATCTGTGTCTTCACAGGCATAATGGTCTGATGTATGGCACCAGTTGAGTCTTGGATTCCGAAGGTTTATTTGATTTTACTTCTGTGAGCTACAGCTTCTGTTTACAACAAAAGACACAGATGAAGACATCTTCACTTACATCATAAGAAATTTCTGGTTTTGTGGGCCACACTTAGTGTATCAGAAAGCATCATGACTGATGTAGCTGTCAGTTTTGTACCTCTCTCAGAACATCATTATCATTAAAAACATGATGCCCTCTAGTGTAATTCTCTCTAGAAAAAAAAAAAAAGCCCTAAACCACAAATATCAGATCTCTGTCTTCCCTTACAAAAAATATGAATAAAGCTATGTATTTTGCAAATAAATTTTACCTATATCTAAGCTCCCCTTTCCCCAGATGTTGCCATTCTGTGGGATTTTCAGACTTAGATTTTTACAATACATGCCTCTGATAGGAAATAGGTATCTTTGTAAAAAAACATTTTCCCTTCTGTTGTGTCATGATTGTTCACTTTTACAAATAAAAATATTAGGTGAACATTGGTAGCCTTGTGGGTGTGGTTTCCTTATGAATTTCAAGTTTTCTTCTTTTTGTGCTACATAATTTTCCATCAGAAACAGCTGAATAATAGAAAAAAGTTATAATCAGCTTTTTTTTTACATATGATATTTTGTGATGATATGGCAAGAAAACCCATGTTTACTTTATCAAATTCTTGCACACCTAATATGTATGGGTTTGCATGTTTGACTCTACCACATACCAAGAAATGCAGAGAAAATGTGAAAATCAAATGCAGAAATCTTTGCTCAGATACAATAGCTGCTGATTTCTGTGTACATTATGACTGAGTAGAGGCTAAAATATGATGGAGCTTGAGAGTTGACATTACTTAGCAGTCACTACTTTCCAGTTGTAAACATGGCTTGTTAATGTTGCCCCCATAATTGCCTTATCAAGATATACACATACCTATTTCTGCCTTTATCCTTGTAGGCAGATAGGTCTTATTTTTGCATGAGAATTCTTGTTTATCTCCATAAATCTAAAATTTAAAAAATGTACGCACTTATTATACAATTGTTTCAGGCTATGATGCAATATCTGTTCTTTGCTTTGTTCTTTACATAAGCTTTAATGAAAATTCAGAGCATCAAAAGAGACTTGTCATCTCAGGAAACAGTCAGTGAGAAGTGGATACTTTCATCATTGGGTCATCAATTAAATTCTAATTTGGCTCGATACTCTTAATTGCATGTTCACTGCACCATTACTGCTATTGGTCTTGTTTGGCAATGTGAGCTACAAAGACATCCATGAGTTATCAGCAGATCCTGACTTTGCATACGTTGTTTGAAGTAAATATAATATGTTGTGCCAAGAAGTTGGGAGCAAACAAGGAAAGCAGAAACTGAAAAACTCTAAGGACATCTCTCCCTCTTTCTAAATATATATGTGAAGGTCCAAAATAGGGAGGGTGCAGAAGAAAAAACCACCTTTAATTACTTACTGATGTCTGCCTATGTATAAACTATTTTAGAATTTTGATTAGACTAGCAAGGGTGGGGGGAAGAAGAAAGAAAACTAGTAATATCCTAATAATAATTCGAACTGCAGGATCCTGAAGAAACATTTTAGATTCACATATAGGTGAATTAATCCAGGTAAAACTACATTCATTGTGAGAGGAAAAAAAGATGTAAAGGATCTATAGCAGCAAGCATTGTTGAGCTTATACTTAGCTATCTGAAACTGTTTATCCTGGAATTAATTTAAACTTGCTGGTACTAGATTTCATGAATTTCTATTGGTAATGACCATCACAAAAATAAAATAAAAATAGTAATCAAATGACACCAATAAGTATTGAATTATGGTCCTAATACAATGTTAAGAATTTAAAATTAGCTAGAATTAATGTCAGAACAAGAATTAAGAAAACAACATTCCATAAGGATCCAGTGATGAAAAAGTAGACCTTGAATGACAGCAACAACAGGATGGATATAAGAAGAATAACAGAAACATAGAATCACCAGATTGGGAAAGACCCACCGGATCATCAAGTCCAACCATTCCTATTAAACACTAAACCATGCCCTTCAGCACCTTGTCCACCCATGCCTTAAACACATCCAGGGAAGGTGAATCAACCACTTCCCTAGGCAGCCTGTTCCAGTGCCCAATGACCCTTTCTGTGAATTTTTTTTTCCTTATGTCCAGCCTAAACCTCTCCTGGTGGAGCCTGAGGCCATTTCCTCTTGTCACAAAAGATACAAGTTTGCAGTGCAGGATTACGGTAATTTAAGTTTCTGCTAAGTATGCACTGCTGTTGATCATCATAAACAAATTCCTTACAGAATTAATGAACAGAGTATGATGCAATCAGTCAAATTTTTACATCAGGGAATACCAGTAATATATAGGATTATTGCAGCCAAACATTTTCTCCAGTGCATCCATTAGTATAGATGAGCCCATTTTCCCATCCTTTCTTGGCAGATCCAAGAGAGATTTTCTAGCAGGATGCAGAGTAGGAGCTCATCTGCTCCCCTTACTCTGGAGTTATCACTTCCAAGAACAAGAAAAAGCAGAAGTAAAAAAAGAAACAGAAAAAAAGGAACAAAATTACTAGTCTCAGATGTTCTTCCTCAGGAATAAGAATTCTTCCCTTTGGAGGAAGCATGCCAGGACAATAAATAAACATCACTCACAAACCATTAGGACAGTGGTTCATAATCAAGCCCATTTCCCTTTTTTAAGAAGTTTGCAGAGTTTTTAAGACTAGAAGTTGTTTGACTCTGTTAAAAATCATATGTCAACTCTCCTCTCAGACCAGTTGTCCTCCGAGAGTGAGTACTCTCCTTGTAAGGACTCAGATATGTTTTGCTGACATAATAAATTCACACTACTTTAGATCCTGTCTTGATGCGTTGTTGTCTGTTGCAAATCACAAAAAACCAACACTAGAATAAATGAAAGAACACTGAGAAAATAAGTAAGTTAAATAACGCAGAAAACTGGCAGCTAATAGGATCTGCTATGACTACAAAACAGCTTCTTAAAGAAGGTCACAATAACCTGCTTATTCAAGGAATGCAGAAATAGATGACCCTTAAAACCAGAACATTTTTCTTCAAACACAGAACACTGGACTGCCTGGTCTGTTTCCCTTGCAGTTCCAAGAACATACAATTCCACAAATTTAATGAAAAATCTACTAGTGGATTTGCAATATACTATGTGTTAGAGCTAAATAATACTGATAAGAAGAGTGCTTGCAGGCAGCCTTATAATAAAGTAGAAGAGATGGAACAAATTTTTTTTTAAGATCTCTTGTCAGTTGTAACACCAGAATTCAAGTCCAGTTCCATCTTGGAAAAAAGGAGTCTTTTCATAACTTTTTCCCAGTTACTAGCCGAGTTCTGATATAAGAACTAAGCTTTAAAAGAAAGAAGACAACCAAACTTTGGAAGAAAAAGATTAATCACAATTTAACATGAGACTTCAAAAACACAACAGAAAGTGTGATTCATGCGGAAGTGTTTTGGTTTCTGGTCTATCTGAAAATATGTCTGTAATGCAAGTTTCAAGGGAAGGTGAAAAGAAAAGACAAGAGTTAGTATGCTTAAACATCCATTGTTTAGCAGAAACTCCCTATATAGTAGAATAGCACCCCAAAAAGTATTTTAAAAAGAGGTCATCGAGTATACTAGCACGTGAACATTTCTGCATTAGACAGTTAGCAATTAGGCTCAACCCAACAGAAGCTACAACGCATAAGGGTTAACAAATAGTGGAAAGATCTTAACCTTGGAAATGGCAGAGACGTGGGCAAATACGATTTCTGAGAACTGCAAAAGTACACAATGTCACAAGTAGAATTCAAATAAAGAGTATTATTGAGGTAGGCTTTTTTTTTTTTCCTCCTAGATCTAAGTTTACCTACCAGTCAGTGGAGATGACTTCTCCATTGTTTTTACCAGTTATGAACATAATTGTCTGAATAAACTAAGCAAATGAAAAAAAAATTAAGAGTACCATATTGTGTTTATAATACATTTTGCTATATCTTACAAAGGTGTTGCTCCTTTTCAACAAAGGCATGCATTATCTGCTTGATCTTACTGTCAGGACCTTAATCCCAAATGTGACAACCTCAACGAAGCCAAATGGTCATTTTCTTGTTTTTATCTTTTCTAACGAACCCTTTTTTTTGTCACTGAAATGTAGTGAGATTTCAGGTGCTTCAGAAAGATACTCATGAAAGAAACCTAGTTCTCCAGTGTGATAAAGCGCTCTCAGTGATAAAATATCCTTCAGGGGATATTCTTTATTGAGACCAGCTTTTAAATTAAGAATGAGACAATTTCTACCTTTTTTTTTCCTGTGAATCATCCAGCAGAGTTTACTATTTATACTCTAGTACACATAAGCAAGAAAATACCTTCTCTTGTGAACTCAATATGTTTCTGAAGAAGATGTGTATTTATATGTGACGACGGAAGAAATGGGACAACACAGTGATAAATATGATCCAAATGAAGCTGTTTATTTTGGGTTAATTGGCTGCCTTTACACCCCAAGCTTGCCAAACATTGATTGGATGGTTCTGCCCTAGTAACAAACATTCATTGGTCACAGCCCAACCACACAATCATGCTGCCAGGGTACATTTCCCACCTTCAACAGCCAGCTTCCTCATTTGCATGACACAACAGAGTTGTTATAATCCTTTATAAATTTGAAGACCATGGCTAAGGCTTTCCCAACTCCACTCAGCCTCAGTGCTTGGGCTGCTCATTAACTGCTGTAGCCATGCACCAATTCCCGCATTTTCTTTTTGACCGACCCAAGCACCATTAAAAGCATCAAAACACTTAAAACTACAATAATGGCAATCAAAATAAACAATACTTGCTTTAATGCTCCAACAAGCCATTTTCTTTACTTGTGGCACAGCTTCAAGAGCCACAACTCCTGTAGCTAATAGACCAGTGAATTTTTTTTCCTCAAAACTCCAAAAACTTATTGTATACTTGGTGTAAGTAACGTTAATTCTACCAAATAGCAAGGTCCACCAACTGCTTTGCTGGGTATTCCGCCCCATGCTCAGTCACCACAGATATGTAAATATCTGGGTGGAAGAGCTTTTTCAGAATCGTTATTCCACATTCCCTTTTCTGTCAAAAGAGCCCCTCAGGTTCTTCTTCTGATATGAGATCCTCTTGCTCCGTTGTCTTCCATTCTTTCCAGGGCTTGATACACTTTTGTGGCAGCCAGCGAGGTCCAGTATCTGTTAGGACACAAGCATAACCTCTTCCTGTCAATTTTAGTTCAACAGGTCCTTTCCATTCACCTGAGTCCCAGTCTTTGTATTGTACCTTGATACCTTGCTGGTCTTGGCTATTCAATCCTGGCACCAGTGAACAATGATGGATTACAAATAGGAGCACTAGTCCTAGTCCTGGATAAACACAAAAAATTCAACACATAAGCAACTTTTGCCAGTCATTTACTAGGGGGCAATACATCTCCTCCCTTTTGTTTTTGCAAAAGTGACTTCAGGGTTGCATGAGAGCATTCTATTATTGCTTGAGCTGTTGGGGAATGTGGAATGCCTGTATAATGATGGATTCCCCATTGAACACAAAAATGTTTAAATTTTTGAGAAAAAAGCTGGCCCGTTATCTGTTTTTATTGTTTGAGGTATTCCTGATACCATTATAGCCACATACATGTGTTTAATCCTGTGTTTCACAGATTGCCCGGTCTGTGCTGTGGCCCATAAAGCCATAGAAAATGTATCCACAGAAACATGTACATATTAAATTGACCATGCGAGGCTTTGGTTTGCAAAAAGAGATTTGTTCAGGGATCATTCCAAACCGCGGCACAAGGCAATTGGCATGATTATTCCCAATTGCCAGGCCAAAATTAGGCTGATGGCTACATATATGAGTAATAAAATACTTATGCTCTCATTGTTCCAACAGGTACAACAATTTCAACAGTGAAGCATGTAACACCGTATTTTTAACTTCTCTTATCATAGCTCATTCTATTCTACTAACTGTGCCCACAACATATAGTGAGTCAGAAACTATATTGAGAGGCTGTGAAGTATATTGTTGAAATACCCATACCACTGCTCATAATTCCATCATCTGCAATGAGTTACCTGGTTGTTTGAACAGTAACTTATGATTCCATTTTTCTTGTGTTTGCCATGTGATGGTGGCCCTGCCAGACTTTTTGCCAGCATCTGTGAAAAATGTTACACCTTCCATTGATATTTCAGAGCACATTGGTACCTATTGAAAGGTTTGGTTCTGTATTAAAGGTAAAATGTTACTAGATGAAAACGCATTAGTAATATCTCCTGTAAAGCCTGCTAATGCAATTGCTATGTCATACAAATACTCCATAAGCCACTCTAAATATCCTTCGTTAATTGGTAAATAAATACAAAAAGGCTCAGTTCCAAATAATTCTAAACACCTCTTTCTACCTTTCATTATCAATTGACCAAAAAGTTCCAGTCTAGGGACCATAGTATTTTTCGACTGATATGGTAAAAACATCCATTCTATGATTTGAAACTTCCACTCTGTTTGTCCCAAAAGACCCAAAGGATGTTTTCAATCTTGACCCGAGTTAACTAACACTAACTCCAATGGTTTGTCTGCTATATAGCGAGTCACATTAGTTTTTAAAATTTTTTCTATGATTTTGTCCAAGGTTTCCTTCTGGTTATCAGTTAATTGTCATTTATCATCTGCTGAACAAGTGGTTCCTAACAATTCCATTAACGGCTGAAGATCATCATTTGCAATTCCTGTCAGTGGTTGGACCCCCTGGATATCTCCCATTAACTTTGGAACATCAGTCAACGTTTTTATGTTAGTATGTATAGTCACCTTCTGGAGCTTCACTATGCTATTGGTTATTTGCCACCCCAAATAATTCCATGGAGATTATTTTTGTATTTTTTCGGGAACTATTTTCAAACCCTTTTGTTCTAGCATACATTCAAAGTCTGTTAATACCCAATTAGCTTCCAAATGCTCTCTAGCCACTAATATATCATCTATGTAATGATACACCTATAAAAAGGGATATTTTTGTCTAAAAGGTTGCAATGTCCAAGCAACAAATTTTCGACATACCATCAGAGAGTTGTTCATGAGCAGTGCAAAATAAGCCCACTGGCGAACGATACTGGTTTTCTCAGCCTGGGAGGGCTGGTCCTCCGCCCAAAGGGAGCTATAGTAGCGGCTATTAGTCCCTTTGTCAAAGCGGTTGCAGGCATTTTCTTTTCTCGAGTTGAGGGGGCAGGTTTTGTCTGTGGGCTGCTGCCTTTTTGCTGACCAATGTAGCTGCGATAAGGGCAGGTCAGGCATTAAATATCAGGGAAACCCCTCTCCTATTCCAGGAATAGGGATTTCAACAGCATCATCCTGCTCCCAAAATCTATTTCCTCCACCCCATCAGAATCCTGCTTGAATCACAAAGCATAGTGCTCCCTCAAGCTCCTGCAATCTAGCCAGTTCCCTTAGGGCACATGCATTTGCTTTCCCTACAGTAGAGGTTTCAGATTTCTCCCCCTTATCAATAACAATTGGGGTTGGAGTTTGAAATCAGGATCTGCATCAAGAGCAAGATCAGGTTCTGCTACCCCGTCATTAATAATGATCAGGGGTTGGAGTTCAGGATCAGAATTGGGAATAGGATCTGATTTCACAATCCCCTCCCTCCCCAAACAATGAGCTTCATACTCCAAACTACGAAAACCCTTCTCACAACAACCTCCGCTGCCGTTTAAAAGCTGCAATGTGATGCCCCCTGTTTCACCAACAGTAACCTGATGCCGAGCCACTCGCTCAGACTCTGAGGCTGCATCCAACAGCAAAAGAATTCTTGGACTGAAAGTTCCCTCAAGTTTTTGCTGAGAAACTCTAATCCTATCCTCTCCCTCATAAGCAACCACTGTTTCAAACAGGGGTCGGAGCTCAGGGGCATGATGAGACAGCACCTTCTCATCCCAACAATAGGTTGCCGCTTCCCCCACCCGATCAGCAGTCTCCTCAGTAAAACTTGAAAAACCAGTTCCACAACCAGCCTCATTATGCTCGAGCAACAGTAATCTCAGCATCTTTCCTCATGCAAAAGCATCCTCTATATTACCTCGCAAAATCTCCCTACTAAAATTAGCCTGCCAATCTGCTCTACTGTATGGTTCTGCACCCATTAACATTTGGGATTGTACCCCATAAGGTGGGTCCCCTTGTTGACGCACTTTAGCCGCTTCCTGATCACACAAATATTCCCAAGTCTGATAAAAAGCAAGATGTTGGTTTGGAGATAATATCAACATCACTAGCTGCCGAATATCTTCAGGACAAAGGGTATGACCCATAAATATAAAATCTAAGAGACTCTGTGTAACTTCCTTTAACAATTTCCAATCAAACGGGTCCCACTCACTACCTCCCATTTGTCTATTAAGTAAGACAGAATAAGCTCCCATAGTGACTCCTTCTATAACCGCATCTCTTATTAACCCCTGCCAGCACATCCCGAACCCCCTATGCCTCACCCCCACAACAGTCCCCACAGTATCAAACTCTGTCGGCGCTTGGAGCAGAGCATTCGGTTTGGGGCACAAATACTTGCCAGGATAGTCTGGTGGAGGCGGTTCTGGTGGGCAACTTCCCTTCTCCTGATGAATATGAATTTCTTCCATTTTTTCCATCATCTTTTCAAAATCTTGTCTAAACATGGAATGCTCAGGCGGTGTTGAGTGCTTGGAATCTTCACTGAAAAAATCATCCAGCCAAGGGGCTCCTTTGGAGAGGGGGGTATTCCCTCTTGTCTTCTTTGTCCAGAGCCTCTTCACACTCTTCAAGTGGGGGAAGTGGTAGGGAAGGCCAGTCTCTGGAAAACAGTCCCTGTGTAGGCATATTGGACATATGAAATGATAATGCAGATGTGGAGGTACTGCCAGTACGTCCCGAGGCGTGAGCCTCTCTCTCCGCTTTCTCTTCACATAAAGTTTCTTTAACTAATCACAGAGGGTGGGATATTGCCAAAAGCCCTTCTTTCCTTAGGTATATTCATCAAACAACCTTTGTCCCATTTTCTCCCAAGTCTCTCTTTCAAATAGGACAGCAGTAATCGGAATAATGCCGCTTCGATTAGCTCATCTTATCATAGACTGTAACGTAGTTTTTTTCATAATAAATTCGTCTCTCAGAGAGTATATTTTGGAGGAGCTTCACTGCAGCTTCAACCCGAGTCTTATCTTTGGACGAATACACAGAAGCCATCTCCTCCCCAACTGCTTGC
>WAAB01017537.1:0-10507 GCA_013389865.1 Piaya cayana
CTCCTTTCAGAGAAAAAAACCCCAAAACTAGTTTTCGAGACTTGTTGTAACTTTATAAAGCTTTTGTTTTTCCTTTTTTTTTTTTTTTATTCTTACTCCAACAAAGTATCTGTTGGCTGCTACCATTTTCCTCTGAACCAGCCTCGTTAGCAGCTGGCAGATTCCAGAGAGCTACTTTGAGAGAGGTTTGTGTTAGAAGGTATTTGAAGACCAAGAAGACAATGGACTTGCAAACTTGTTTGGTAGGTGTGCTCTATGCGTGAGGGGGAGGAAGTGCAGAGACGTGCCAGTGAGAGGTAAATGAGGCCAGCATTATTAGCAGAGCAGAGAGATGAGGGCTTACACCATAATAACATGCTCAGCACACCTGGGGACATTTCCCTCAGTGACTGGCCCTGTCCTCACTCTTTGTCAAAGTGCATCAATTAACTCTTCTGACGAAATGTCTCCTCCCAGCTAGTTACAAAGAACTGGGCATAAAGAAATGGTCACAGGACACCTCGTCTGTAAACACGGTACTGCCCTTCTCACAGCAATACACTGGTCAGACACTGTTGCTGTCATGTCAAAAGTATTCTCATTTTCTACTAAATGAGATACAGATAAGCGTTACCCACTTTTAAATTTTCCAGCCTTCATGCACTTCTATCTGTTCATATCAGAAATGTGATTATAGACATTTTGACTCCTTGTGGGTCTTTCTGAAGGCTGCAAGATAGAGAAAGAGGTAAGAAAAGTAATCAATACTATTGCTGATGAAAAAATAATATATGGAATTTTAGCATTGTGAGAATTGGTTGATGGGTTTTGCTGTAGCTGGTTTGTATGCTTTTGTGATATGGATCTTTCTCGCATCGGGAGATGTTGTGTGGACAATCTTCAGACATAATTGGATAACCTAAATGAATATTCTTTGAGAATTTACACCATTCTTTGTCTAAAACTAGTATGTATACTGAAGGCAGTATACTGGCCAGCTTGCAGTAAGGAAGGATGTGATTGTAACAGGAATTTAGCTTGTTTACAACTCAAAACAAGGCAGACTTGAACTCATCAAGAGGAGACAATGAGGAAGGAGATAAGATAAAGAGCATCAGAGACACAAAGGAACTGTGATAGTAGGTGATCTCAAAATCTGTATGACTACACATGTTCAACCAATATAAAACTCCTGTAACCAGTCTTTGAAGTATGCCTTTTTTAGAAGGGCATCCAATTCAGCCCTGATTTGTAAAATAAAAATATTATTATCTTTGCTTCAAAGACTTTGTCCTTTTTCATATTTTAGCAGTGAAAGAGTGTTTCTCACAGCATGTTAGAGCAACTTAGCCTGGGTTTTATATTTCTTTATCTAGGGAACCGGTTTTGTATTTCTTTAACTGTTTAAACATTAAGAAATACAATTTTTTTACTATTCCAGATTTCATTATGAAATATCTCAAGATTAAATTTATTCCAATAATCATTACAATGATGAAAAAAATCCTTGCTTCAATAATTGATTTATGCTTCATTTAAATGTACGGAGTAGTTTCAATATAATTTCTTATTAGCTATAATGACAAATTTTAAAATAGCAGGGCTCTGAAATAAAGATGAAAATTTGCCATACAAGTTATTACATTTAAATAGACTTAATATTTAATATTTATAAAATCATTTGATGTAAATAGCCATCATGAATCACTCCAAATATGCTTAGATGTAATTAAACTTTTTCTTTGCGCATATTTAGTTCCTTCATAATAAATTATTTTCTTTCCTCTTTATTTTTTTTGGATCTTCAAGAATTTGAGCTGGTAAAGCCACAGTTTTCTTATGACATATCAACATTACATATTCAGATATTTGTTACTGTATTGATGAAGAGATTAGATGCCATGACATACATATTTGCTTGTCTTGTGTATATGCTGTTATTTTATACATAATGCTAGTATTATTTCCCTATTTGGAAGTTATATGCATGCTATAATATGCATTCCACTATAAAAGAAAGACAAATAGAACATATAGATGTCATTTGGCAGAAATCTGTGACAGTTCTAAAATGTTTTAAAGTATAACAACCAAAATATACAGCAGAAATTTAAAAAAAAAATCTCTTTTACTGGCCCCGTTCTGTAATATGTTTTCCTTCATATGAAACTTAAAGGGGAATATTATCCAAGACAGGATCCCACAAGCATGGTCAGAAGGCGGCTCACTAAGACATGGCTGCTGTATACTGACCACTGTACTCCCAGTTCAAGTTACGCCTGCGATAATACGGAAGATAATTCTGTATCCTGAATTTAGACAGCATGTTTTGGATGATGGATAATAAGTAGGCTAAGCAATTACACACCTGTTTAAGCTTAAACACACACAAAATTTTCTCCATGACAAATATTTTATGACACTACCCATGTGTTGTCAGAGCCGGTCAAGTAGCTGTCTGTTGTCAGTAGGAAGTGCAATTTTACTGAAATTATGCATGTGATTGTATTAGCAATGCTCTAGCTTTACTTCCAGCTTTTTCAGAAATTTACATCAGTTCTATGCAAATCCATAACTAAGAGTGTGACATTGTTATAATTCAACACTTTTTTTCTTTACTGTTTAAATCATAATTTTTGTATGAAAGGTCATGTAATGCATGTAACAGGGGAATAATTGGGAGAGATACATCTGAAATCATTGCACTAAGCCATAAAGAGGCTTGAGAGATTTTTCAGGAAGAAAATCACTGGCATTTATATATATAAACTATTCTAAATCTAGTTGCTTGTAGAAAGTAAGTCTGCTTAATTCTATACAAAAAGGGTTTCATTAAATAGTTTCTGTTTAAAAACATAACAAAGAGAGGAAAAAAATAAATAGGAAGTTGTATTGGTGTTCCAGTGGTGTCTGAGGTCTATTCTGCTCAATATAGATTATTTGGAAAAGGTGATTAATAACCCGGTGGTGATTTTCCTGATGATACTAGGTCTTTAGTAATTAATAATAGTTCTGACTGAAGAATTTTAAAGAAATTCCTAAGTCTGGGTAATAAAATGGCAAATGAAATTCAGTATCAGTAGATGTAAAATAATGTATCTAACTTCACAAATAGATTTGAAGTTGCCTGTCTGACCATTATCACTCACAAACCACTGCTCAAGGTTATCATAGATGGTTAGAACCCAAAGATCACTATTATCGTTGTGCTCAGGAGTGAAACAATGTTAGGAATTACTATGAAGAAATTGCATAACAAATCAATTCAAATCCACTTTTGCATCTGTATCCTGTAGGCAGCTGTTTGCCCTTCTGCCTCAAAACAGTCTATAATACACAACTGAAAAGAAGTAAAGGAAGAGTTGGGACAGTGATCAAGCATGTAGAATGGCTACCCTGTGCAGGACACCTTAGTTTACTCTGACTCTTCTGTACTGAAAAAAGAAAATCTGTAGCCTGATATAAATATGCTATAGGCTGAACAAAATATATATGAGTAACTGTACTCTCTTACTCTCGGTACAAGACTTTGGGGCATCAAGTGAATATAAAAGGTGACATGTTCAAAATAAGCACAAGGGAACTGCTGCCTCATGCATGCAATTGTTCTGCTCCTTAATTCAGCATGCTGCAGATGCTGCATGTTTGTCTGGGGTCTGGGCAAGGTTTGTCATGTAATTCTAGCTTAGGAAACTTCTGAAATACAAATAGGTGATAGATGGGATAGTTTTCTAGAGAAATGTGCTTGGTCACTATGTATTTTCTTGTACTATTTCTTTGACAACTATGTTAGGCCACTGTCAGGATACTGGCCAGAAAACCTACAGTTTGACTCTATGTGCCTATTCTTAGCTACCAGTGCTCTTTTACAAAAAGTACTAGAAATGCTTTGATATGACCTGGCATTTGTTTTTAGAATTTGGGAAGAATTTATTTCTGTTTTATGAGATAAACATTTTCTTCTAGTGAAAACAATGGAGTTTTGTTCTTTGATTTCTTGTCCGATAGCTGTAACTTCATCAATAATATCAGCAGAAGTTTAAATTTGTCATAATTTACTTTAGAGAGATGTAGTTCAAAGAGAAAGATAGAGCTTCTTTGAAAAATATGATGGATAGTAGAGATGCAGACCAGTGTCTTTCTAAAGAATTTTTCCGACTTTATGTGTGGCTACTTTTAATCAGATATTGCCTGTCATGCTTATACTTTTTCAGTGACTTTCACTTGCCATAACAACAGAAGTTTAACAAATGGTATTTATGTGCTGCAGGCATAGAAGTGTACATAAACATAATGGAAAGTAACAGCATGCAGGTTGCCAATCACATCATTCAATTCTCCCCAAAGCTTCCAGAGAGTTTTCCTTTGCTAAAAGTTTCTTTTATAGCTTCCTGAATTTTAGAGAATCTATATTTTCTGTGGAAGTCAGTTGTTTTCCACATGGAAAACCTGATCGAATCAAATATTTCTTCTCTTGAAAGCACAAATGTATTTTATACCTATATGGCAAGTAACCCAGTGTGATGTCTATTAATACACTACAGAGTTTACTGCTTTAAAAATAAATAAGTTAAAAGCTAATTTTAACTGTTTAATGTTCCTGATTCCAGGGCATTGAAGTAAGTGGATTTGAAAATGGGCTGGAGAATTACACATGTGAATACATCTGTCAAGCCAGCTAGTTATAAAATATTTGCACCTTTTTCATAAAGGTTGCATCAGCACAAGCAGCTTACATATTCTGCCTTGAGCATTTGCTTCTCAGAAACACAGAATGAAAAGTTGAAGATGTGAGAGAGTTTAGCCATAAGAAATAAGCATTTTAAAATTCCCTTTATGTAGATGAGAAGTATTTCTGGCCTGGCAGCTATGTAACAAAAACTAACAAATGAAAGATAATCATGGGCGAAACACAAGAGTCAACCTAAGATAAATTGATATAAACTGACAAGAAGCACAGGGGAACAGTGATGTGTATTAGAGAAAGGCACATTTTGTCACATTTAAGTGTTAATTTGCAGTTAGATCTATTATTTCAAAGCAAGCACTCCAAATATACTTTCCTTTCAAAATCAGCAGTCTTAAAGGTATGTATATTCTGCATAACTAACTGAACAAATAAAACCTTTTGTCACTTTCTAAGTTTCTGGCTTCTGATTAAAACAATGCTATGTTAATCTAATTACCTTAATTATTTTTGCAATAACTATGTTAAGTATTCAAAGCATAATCATCCAAGATTTATGTAGAAATTGTGGAATTTATGGTTTCTTGTGCCTTTGGAGAAGAAAGCTAAATCTCTTTGATTTAACTCAATTTCACTTTTTTTCTTTTAAAGGGAAAGTAAAATGAAATATGGTAGATTTTTTTTTTGTGTTGAAGCTGAGCACTGATATTAGATTTAAACAAGTGGGGTTCCCCAGTGCTCAGTGCTAGGTCCAGCCCTGTTCAATGTCTTCATCAATGACTTGGATGAAGGCATTGAATGCACCCTTAGCAAGTTTGCAGATGACACTAAGCTGGGTGGAAGTGTGGATCTGCTGGAAGGTAGGGAGGCTGTGCAAAGGGATCTGAACAGCCTGGACTGCTGGGAAGAGTCCAATGGCTTAAGATTTAACACGACCAAATGCCGGGTCCTGCACTTGAGGCACAACAACCCTATGCAGAGCTACAGACTAGGAGAAGTCTGTCTGGAGAGCTGCCAGGAGGAGAGGGACCTGGGGGTGTTGGTCGACGGCCAACTGAACATGAGCCAGCAGTGTGCCCAGGTGGCCAAGAAGGCCAAAGGCATCTTGGCTTGTATCAGAAACGGCATGACTAGCAGGTCCAGAGAGGTTATTCTTCCTCTGTACTCAGCACTGGTGAGACCACTCCTTGAATCCTGTGTGCAGTTCTGGGCCCCTCACCATAAGAAGGATGTTGATGCTCTGGAGAGTGTCCAGAGAAGAGCGACTAGGCTAATGAAGGGCCTGGAGAACAGGTCTTATGAGGAGCGGCTGAGAGAGCTGGGGTTGTTTAGCCTGGAGAAGAGGAGGCTGAGAGGAGACCTCATTGCTCTCTACAACTACCTGAAGGGAGGTTGTAGAGAGGAGGGAGCTGGCCTCTTCTCCCAAGTGACAGGGGACAGGACGAGGGGGAATGGCCTCAAGCTCTGCCAGGGGAGATTTAGGCTAGACATTAGGAGGAGGTTTTTTACGGAAAGGGTCATTAGGCATTGGAATATGCTGCCCAGGGAGGTGGTTGATTCACCTTCCCTGGGGATGTTTAAGACACGAGTAGACAAGGTCCACAGGGTCATGGTTTAGTGTTTGATGGGAATGGTTGGACTCGATGATCCGATGGGTCTCTTCCAACCCGATGATTCTGTGATTCCGTGATATTGATTCTGAGATTATCCATATAGAGAGTAATTTAAAGTTTGTTATGCCTGAACATGAAGTTTGGCTGTATATGGTAATGTAATAGTTTTATGTTATATATTTTATTAAGGTGGTATAACAGTTCAAACATATTTCAAATGCAACATATATATATATAAGGCATGAGAAAATAATTTGATATATATCAGCTTGAATCACACAATGATGATTATTTACTAATGTAAGATAAAATCACTCTGATTCTAATAAGAAAATGTCTGGCCTGAAGTCACACCTTCATATGCATCTAACAGTGCTCTAATTTTATCATATTTTAAAAATCCACACCTCATATTTTCTGTTTCCTTATATGGATGGTGCTAATGACACACATAGTAAACCTTCTATTAGCTTTGTACTTCAATAGGATTTGTTTAATTTCAGCTGTCAAACAATATGGAGGAAAAAAATCCTCTTTTTTGATAACCTGAGGATTTAAAATGCATTACGAGTATGACAGCAGTAAATGTTTTCCAAACAATCTTATTTATGAGCCATGTTCTTTCTTGGTGTATATACAAATCTGAGCAGCATGTGAAATCCCACATTTGTTTGCCATAAATTGTGCATGTTACTGATGTATGATTTATTATGTAAGTGTGGTTGAGTAACCCAGCATTGGTAGTGATGACATGCAATTTTACTTCCAGTTCCCTTACTCCAATCTGACTGGAGCTGGTTGTATCCGAGAGGCATTACCAGCTGATGATCAGTAACCTGTTCTTTGCAAAATGTTTATGTTAGTCTACCTCCTAACTGAGTGGCTCTTTAAACATATTATATGTGAGCATGTAAAGCCAGCAATGAGAATTACCTTCTCATCCCTAGAATGGGAGACTTGAATTCTACTTTAAGGGCTGGGCAACGCAGGAAGCCACTGTTGCTGTTTATACTCTAATTCTGAGAATAGAAAACCTTGATGTTTCCATTGAGGTAATGGATGGCACTGAATGTCCATCACACATTTCACTAGGATCACCAATAATTTCATACAAATTTACTTAGCTTTTCCTACAAACAGGAGATTTCTGTCACTAAAATGTCCCCATTCTCTGCAAGCATGATTTGCACCTCTGTTCCCTATTTACAGAATGCATGGCCTTTTTACACTTTGATTGCCCTATTCAGCTCTATTGAACAGAGAACTTTGGGCACTCTCTGACTGCAATATGAATGCTGAACAAATGCTATCAAATTTTTAGCACAGGCATCATGTAAAAAGATAGTATTTGAGTACTCTTGATTGCATTCTTAATATTACACTATATTTCTTATGGTATTTATAAAATCTTCATCATGATAGTGTCTGAGTATCTGGTATTACACTAATAACACACACTAAATGCAACCATATTTTTTTTTAAATTTGGAAAAAGTATTTCACATTAATATATTACCAAAATCAGACTGTGATATCCATGCTTCTTACAGTTTTACCAAAGAACTGTCCTAATATTGGAACATTATGAGTTTTTTTGTAAACAGTAAAGTCTAATTGTCTTTACCTTACAAAGATATTAAATAGTGATAAATTGAGATTTTTTGAATTGCATGTGCCTGATTCAGAGAAGGCTACAAGGATGTTTTGAATGCATCCTCTGCTCTATTAGAGTAACCAAGTACTTGCAAAAACATTTTCTAGGCTCTCCTTTATGAATGTGAAGAAATTGTAAATACATGTCAGTAGTTCTGCAGCTTTGTAAAGGATCAATATAGTTTCTGATGCAGAGACCTGGACCTAAAGACAGCTCTCAAATACAAATCCCAAGCTGCACTATGGAGCCTTTTTACATAAAAGACTGCACATTGTTACTCAGAGAGAGACTACACTCACATCTGCTTCAAGCTATAGAAAAGCCCATGAGGGGACAGGGTCCCAAAGTAGCATTATGAGTTTTACAAAGTCCTTTTGCATTTTGTATTAATTTCACATTTACCTTCTGTGCTTTTTGTACTGGTTTCACATTTAAATTTAGACATAACCCCACTGAAACAAGTTTGTTTTGAATAGAAGTGGATTATAACATAAGTTTGATGTTTTCCTGAGATGGCAAATAGATATTTCCAAACATTTTCTCAGTCTTGTTACTTTTAGCTCTTTTAGCATTCAGTCTAACAGAAATGCTGACTCCTCAGGGCTAAGCAAATGTACAGAGCACTGGATGCAATTATTTGAAATCCCAGGTTGGGAAAAGTGGTGGCTCCTCTAGGGTGTCAATTGGAAGTGCCAAGGCTGCTGTGCTGGAGCAACCACACAGTCACACCAGGAATGTTGTGTTCTTTCTGCTGTTTGCCTTCGTGCCTGCTCAGCTGTATTAAAAAATCATACCTCCAGTTTTAAGAAACTGTCCATTTCTACTGTTACAGGCTTCTGAATGACTGCTGCTGAAGATCAACAAACAGGACAGCTGCCACTCTAACTTGAATTCAAACTAATAATGCCTGTTGTACAAAGAGATTGCAAACATGGTGAGGTTATACCCCACATAAGTTTCCTCTTGCTTTCATCTGCATTTTTTCTTTCTGTCTGAAACTCAAGCTAAGCTTTATATGCTCATGCTTCCTGTAAAAATACGGTAAACCTGTATATAATATTTGTCCTTGAAAAATGTGTTCTAAAGATTGGTTTTATCATGTAGATTTAATAATTCTGTATAGAAGAGCATACTCATGACATGCCTCTATTTTTTGGACATATTGCATCTGATTCTGAGTGCAGTTTTCAGCTTTTTAAAATGTAATTCTGTGGGGTTTGAACGTTTGTTTTTCATTATGTTAAACACAGAGCATCCATATGTTGCTTTCCTTTGGAATCTTAAAGGAAACATAACAGTCATTTAAAACTGGGTTATTTTATCCCTGTAGTCATAAAATTCCTGTAGAAGAAAACCTATGCCTTATATGATATATTTTTCTCTCTCAAATGTATGTTGTAACTCCTTTTCTTCATTATACTTTGTATGACAAAGTTGCTTCAGGTAATTAAAAGTGCACAGCATATGAAACAGACTCTTAATTCCTGTGACATGCTCTATAACTCGAAGTCTTGACCAAGTTACTCAAATCATATACATGGTTCATGACCTCTGGGGTGATGGAACACAGCAAGAAGTATAATAGCTGGCTTCCATGGTGTAATCTTTAGTGTAAGAATAATACATGAGATCTTCACGCTTATATCAGTTGAAAATGTTCTCGTAGCTCATTGTACAATATGTCAGATGAAATGGATTTCATGATCTTTTGTATAATGCATATGTTCCAATAGTAATTTCAAACCTAATTTATTTCCTTAGAAATTCATTCATCTTTTGGATGCAATTTTTAACCAACTTAATTTTCTATTACACAAGCATAGGGAGTAAATTCTTTACTCACATAGTCAAATCCCACTCCCACTGGATTTTGTACAAGATTTACAGTATCTAAGGGGAAAATTTAGTTTAGGATTATTTTTATTTTACCACTATCATACAAGCCCTTTTTCTGTTCAAAATCTAGTAGCTATTTGGCAGTTGTGTTTTGTTTTGCTCTTGCTGCTATAAGTAGAGATGCTTTTAATAATATATTTTTTTCAGATAATGTATCTCTGTAAATGCCAAAGTTTACCTTATGTCTTTCAAAGCCAGTGTATATGTTATTTGGAGTTTTAATATTAGCTACAAGTGTGTCATTGAAAATAGTTATTTCATTCTTACTTTTTTATACTGTAGTGGTTCTTGTTGGATGATGGGCGTAGATGGTGAGGAAAACGAAACCCACCGCATTTTATTAGTTGCAGATTACAAAGAGCCCCTAAAACCATGGATGCTGTTGTTACTCTTTTGCTTTTCGTAGAATCATAGAACAACCAGGTTGGAAGAGACCCACCAGATCATCAAGTCCAACCATTCCTATCAAACACTAAACCATGCCCCTCAGGACCTTGTCCACCCATGCCTTAAACACCTCCAGGGAAGGTGAATCAACCACCTCCCTGGGCAGCATATTCCCATGCCCAGTGACCCTTTCTGTGAAAAACTTTTTCCTAATGTCTAGCCTAAATCTCCCCTGGCAGAGCTTGAGGCCATTCCACCTCATCCTGTCCCCTGTCACTTGGGAGAAGAGGC
>WAAB01017537.1:11162-62878 GCA_013389865.1 Piaya cayana
GCCTGATCACCCAGTTCTCTTGCAAGTGCTCCATGATAGCACTCAAGATCACCTGTTCCATGACTTTCCCTGGCACTGAGGTCAGACTGACAGGCCTGGAGTTTCCTGGATCCTCCCTGTGACCTTCCTTGTAGATGGGCACAACATCAGCCAGCCTCCAGTCCAGTGGAACTTCCCCAGTCTTCCAGGACTGTTGGAAGATGATGGAAAGGAGTTTGGCCAGCTCATCTGTTACCAATTTCAATACCCTTGGGTGAATCCCATCTGGCCCCATCAGACTTGTGGGTGTCTAGTTGGGCAAGCAAGGCTCTGACCACCTCCTCCTGGACCATGGGAGCCTCATATTGCTCCTCTAGTTCCAGGGTTTGTACACAGCAGGGGCTGTGTTTTAATAGGAAGAATGAGAGAATTGGGGTTTAAGGTAGCCAAAAAGAACTTTTTAAAATATATATTTCATTGAAAAGAGTGGCATGATGGCAAGAACAAACATATTAAGCTGTAGGGCATTGTTAAATAGAGTAATTTTTTTTGGCCAAGGGCAGTGCAGAAAATGACAGTGTTGGAAATTCCTTTTTTTCAGTTGGTGAGAGGTTTTGTCAGAGAGCAATATAACTGGCATGTTTAAATACCTCTTACATACAGTAGGATCAGCTTGTCCATTTGTTCTGGAAACTATAAAGTAATATTTCAGTATCAGCCCTCTCTCCTATTAAGGAACTATGGGCTGAGCATGTCTCTAAGGCTTAACTGTTACAGTTCAGTTGCCTATCCTTACACTATGAAGTATTGTCTGTTTTTCAAATCTACATTTTTATGCCCATCATTCTCATCTTTCACTTGTCAATACAATGTATGGAAGTCCACCTAAGATATGGTATGATTACTTCTAGAAATCTGTTTGACTAGAAAAGTGAAATGAAATAATTTTGGAGTTGGTTAAATTGTTAAGGAGATGGGGTATTTTTAATTCTGAGGCATAAGGCAACCAATACCTTGTGTACTGACAAACAGGCTTTGTATCTTTCTGGAAATTCCATTAGAAGAAAAAAAAACCAAGTTCTTCTAGAACTTTCTCTCCAGAAAGATCTTCAAAAATCATTCCTTATTCACAATTTTAGAAGAGTATATAGGTTAAAAAAACCCACACAATAAAATAGACATGAAAATTCTGTAAAAAAATAATCTTTGCCCAGATTCTAGTCAGGAAGAGTTATATAAAGTTTGAAAATACATGTTCAAAACACATCTAGAGAGAAGTATATCCTATGGATGCTGGTAGTCAGCCTTGAGGAGGTATCAACTGGGACAGCCCTACAAACTGCTGTGTCTGTTAGAGACAAGTAAGGGAACTCATTGTTGATATACTTCATGATACATAAATATGAGAAGATGGTAAAGAACATGTGGAAAGTTACACATACAGAAGCAGATTTGTTCCCAGTGCAGTGCTTAAGTGCTATGTAAATTTTAGTATTATTGCCTTGATGCTAGAGTAAAAGGGCTACACTTCTTTTGGTAAACTGCATTAACATCTGTCCACCCAGCTTCCTGGTAAAGTAATCAGTGCTATTTATAGAATTATAGAATCACCAGGTTGGAAAAGACCCATTGGATCATCAAGTCCAACCATTCCTATCAGTCACTAAATCATGCCCCATATTTAAGAAAGGTCAGATTATTATTCTGTTCCTTGCTTTTGCACTTGGGTATATCCAGAATCCTACAATACATAAGAAGTCTCGAATACATCATCATCATCTTTTTAGCTTATGAGCTAAAAAACATTCTCAGCTATCCCTCTTTTCAGTGTCTGAAGATATGAAGGAGTGTATGATAGTAATATTCATTTGTTCATTTTTTTTTCACAGTTTAGGTAAATTTAAACTATATCTTGAATCATATCATAGTCAATAAGAGAACAAACTGCTTTTTTTTCTCAATTGGGCAACACTTTCTGCATTTCTGCATTTCTTATTTGTATTAGTACTTTCTGAACAGATTATTTGGATGTATAACAGCGGTTAGCTGCTCCTTCCTTGGGTCTGCTCTGATCACCATTCTGTGTATTTGTGAGTATACAACTTTGTTACATGAATTCTTCTTAGGTTTCTAAGTATGCAGCTAAATCCACCTGTTACAGACATCCTGCTGACATGAATTTCTCTTTTTCTCTAACAGTTATCAATGTCTCTTGCATCTTTGTATCTTTTGGCCCCAAAGGATGCTGGAACATATCCTGCTTAGTTTGCCTGAATTCTGCTAACACGTGTATTTTTACTGAGTGGGAAGGGAAGAACAACTTCCATTATATATACATGAAGAGTTTTCATTTGCCAATATGTTTTGGAATATTTCCCAAACTTGAAAGCTTAGTGTTCAACATGATCCTTAAATAAAATAAGGAATTATTTTGACAGTTTCACTGCTGCCTACTACAAGTGCCTGTCATTGGTGTTACTATTACATATCAGATATTAAGCTGTTTTCTGCCTGTACAAAAATAAGAGTAACAAATGGTGATAAATGAAAATTGTGATGTCCCTTTATAAAAATACATGAAAGTGAAGGAAAAAAACCCCTGAAGCCAACTTACCTGTCCACATCCCCCACTTACCCCAGCACCGATAAGGAAAAAATTCTTCACAGAAAGGATCGTTAGGCACTGGAATAGGTTGCCCAGGGAGGTGGTTGACTCGCCTTCCCTGGAGGTGTTTAAGGTGTGGGTGGATGAGGTCCTGAGGGGCATGGTTTAGAGGCTGGTAGGAATGGTTGGAGTCAATGATCCAGTGGGTGTCTTCCAACCTGGTGATTCTATGATTCTATCTCTGGAGCTGTTTTTTGAAAATGACCACTGTAATTCAGTGATTGATATACACGGTTACCTATGTTGATAAAACTGTTGGAACATCATGTTATAGACAGTGAATGAGGCTTTGTCAAATATATTTTTTCCAACAATTCTGACCTGCTGACTTTGTCTGCCCATGTATAAAATACTGCTGCTGTCAAAGCTATGTCACTGGATTACACTCAATATTTGTTTTACTTCACAGTGCATCTGCATGGCATAATTGAGCAGCACTCTTTTGCTGTGCCTCACATTGCTCTTCCTGATGGCAATGGTTCATCACCAGCTGCAGCACAGCAACAATTCGCTTCCTCTCAGTGCTGTTTACTTTTATTTTTTTCCTGAATGTGGTACATTTTGTTTTATGTTGTGTCACTGTTGTTATACTTACATAATATACTTAAGTATTGTTTAGATTGACACAGTGTTAGTACTAAAATTGAAAATATAATGTCATTATTAGCAAGAACAGCTGTTTTCATGCACATCATTTTCTGAGCTTTG
Organism: Piaya cayana; assembly: GCA_013389865.1. Classification (NCBI taxonomy): domain Eukaryota; kingdom Metazoa; phylum Chordata; class Aves; order Cuculiformes; family Coccyzidae; genus Piaya; species Piaya cayana. The sequence goes on from WAAB01017537.1 coordinate 14,515, forward strand.
GTTTAGTAATCAGGTAAAGCAGGGGATTTGTACAAATGGTAGTATTTTTTTAAAGTACTCTATGGACTTTAGATTTCCATCATAACAGAATTGAATAGTATAATGTAGCAGAAATGTTTGATGTGATTAAAAACTGTTTATTCTGGGTTTGTAATTGATTTAATTGTAACATCTAGAGGGCTGCAATTTTGAAAAGTTTCAGCCCTGATTGCCTATTATTCACATGACAACACTGAAATAATTTGACATTATAATAAATGAAAATATAACAAATAACCACAGTGGTTCAATAACATTTTGAAAGAAAACCATAGATGTTCTGCAGAAATCATGTAAAGGAACAACAGAAATAAAAGTGCATGTTTTAAACCAGCCTTTGTAAAAACCTGCTAAAAAAAACCCTATTGCAGAAACTATTATAATGTTACTTATAGAGTAAAGTTGGTTTGATTGCTTTCTATAGTGTTAATTAATACCTGTTTGTGAAATAAAATTGAACATTAGGAAAAAACTCTTATTATCTATGCTGAAACAAAAAGACTACATACCCCTAACTCTCCCCTCAACCTTTACTACCCTCCATATAAAAGTAAAAATTCAGTACTTCTTTTTTAATATTTACATATGTGGTTTAAAGCATTCAGAAGTCAAAAGGAAAGACAAGGAACTACCAAGGAAATTAAGACTAAATCTACTCTGCTTTATTTCTGTATTGACTATTCTGAAAGGGAATTGTTCCTGGAATAGTAATACTACCAAAGGCAATTGGTCAAAAAAATGGGAGCACAAGATATTTATTGAAGTGAAAGTGGCTCATTGCTATGTAGACTCTGGAGTCTCAGATCATAAATGAGAGATTGCAATATACAGGAAGGTATGTAACAGTTTAAGGTTTAACAAATTCCTTTGAAAATGTGATCTTTAGTACCATAAAACATGTATGACTTATTTTGAACTCATCTTATTTTGTTTTTGAGAGCCTCTGAATTGTTTTAAACATAATATCTTATTATGTCACCATACTTTCAGCAATGCATTGCCAAGAACATAAAACACATTTACTCTAGTATTCCTGAAAAGGTTAAGTAAATCTTATGGAGTTTTTGAACACTTGAAAATGTTCAGAAATAGGAAGGTCCATTGTGGAATAGTATCAGAGAACAAGTGACAATCTGATCTATGATCCTGTCCTATTGATATAAACATTCCCTTACACCTTGTGAAGAAAACTTATTACAGATGACCTGTTACAAATTTTTAATTATCATCTTACCATTTTTTTTTCTGTACCCTAGAATAAGATCAACTGCTCATTTAGCTTATGTAACAAAGGGCTTATGTCATAGAGAAGAAAATGTCTCTTCCTCCTGTAGGAGGAATGATAGTCCAGAAAAATGCCTTGTTTAAAAAAAAATACTTGTCATACATACTTTTTTTAAAAAACAACATTTTGATATCTTCTTGGATCATGGAGAAAAAAGACACAAAACAGAGGAAAAGACACAGGGTAGAGGAAAATACACAAGATAGAGGAAGTGCAGGCTAAAAGGAGATTAAAAATGTTAATGGATATGAATTTTTATTTAAGATATGTCATAGTATAGAGAGAACTTTTAGAACTCAGTCCTGCCTGAAGAAGCATGAAACAGAAATATACCCTTTTCTATTCTCTGCACATCAACTCTAGGAAATCACAGAATTACAGAAGCACAGAAAAACCAGGTTGGAAGAGACCCACCGGATCATCAAGTCCAACCGTTAGGTTGCAAAGCTACTTCGGTCTTCTCCACCCTGCATGAAGAGCTGTGGCTGTGGTGGAGCAGTGGCAAGGAGCAATGGTGGCTTGCAAAGGAGCTCATCTCACAGCACCACTGACCAAAAATATTCAATTCCATCTCCAATTTATTATTTCCAGTGTGACTGGCAAGAAAATTTGGCTGGAATTAAAAAGAGTAACAATGAAGGTGTTTTTTAATCAGTTAAAATTGCCACAAATACCATCCAAATGTCATTTTTCCAGAAAATTTACTAATAACTAGAAAAGTTGTACGATGAAAAAGGGGAACAGTAACTGCTTGTTATCAGCAAAATGAGGTGAAGATTTAAATATTTATCGTTGTTTGTGTGTTTATATGAGTTGTAGCAATGTGGGATGACACAGGCACTGCTAATACTGAAATTCAGATTTGCAGAATTTATTTAACATGTTTATCCTCCACCTACACATTGAAGTTCAGACACTGGCTATTAAATTCACTGTTCTACCTAAAATGTTCTAGTGATAATGACATGGCCCTCAGAAAAGATGGGGAACCTTAGTCTTTTTAACACACACTGCAATACATTTCTACAAGATCTGCCAAAACCTGAGAAACTAACAGGAATAAATTCAGCATTACTAGGCATTATTTTGAAATAATTGCATTTTGGACTTGAGATGATAGTTTATTTGACTTACTAGAAGTTATTCATTATCTATTGCATTATAAAGCAGGGAGAATCTTCAAAGTTGTCCTTTTCCTCCCTTCCAAGTGACAAGGATTACAATGACAGGATAGTTCAGCGATTTGGGTGTAAAATATTTGATTCACTGTCTGCTTCATAGAGGTATTCTCTTCCTTTTCTGAAAAAGCCAATACATAATTTTTCTCTTTCACATGAAATAAGCACTTTTTTTACTGTGGAATGTTAAGGCAATGGTTGCCATAAATACCTGTGCACAGACACATTAGTGATCCCATATTCAGAGTAAGTAACATTTCCTCATTTTTCAGAGTAAGATTCTCAAGCTAGAGACTGAGTGAACAGCACATTTCAGTGTATAAACACTAAAGGGAACTGGGAGAAATTCTAGGGTCATTGATTAGGGACAAAATAGGAGAACACTTGGACAGGTGCAAACTGGTCAAAGACAACCAGGACATTTATAAAGGGGAAGCCATGCTTGTCAAATGCTATTAACTTGTCTGAGGAGGTGACAGTGAGAGCTGACAGGGGTGAAGCAACAAACATAGTCTGCTTGGACATCTAGATGGCTTGTGATATTGGTACACTGAAGATGAGATACAGGGTTAGTAAGCATCTAATGATAAAGTGACATAACACAGCAAAACATGAGAGATGTATGCAAGTGATATATATATAAATGAATTTTGTAGGGATTTTTTATACACTAAGAAAGAGGATGAATTAGTCAGAAAGTTTGTGAAGGGGGAGACAGAAATAGCAGAGGAGTAAGAGAGGAAAAGTACTTATCTGTTCATATATTTTGAAAGAGAAAAGGCTTTGAAGTTTAGTAGAAGAGATGAGCATAAACACCTGACATATCCCTCTATATCTGTCTATATCTGCCCTTAACTTCATAAAAGAAAGGAAGTGATTGTTTGAGGGAACAGATGATTTTAGGTATGTGCTGGATGTCTGCTGGGAACAAGGCTTGTAAGACCTTATTGTTGAAAAGTGCAAAACTGATTGTTTATTACTACCTAAATCATATTTAATTAGTAGATATTTCACAGTCCAGTGCTCAATACCTCCTTATTGTTCCTTACAATGTATAATAGAAATAAAAGTGTGAAGGATTCTTGACTTAATCTTTCTGTACAGTCATTTCTCTGGATGTGTTTGCATTCTGTTTTGCACAGCAGTGCTTGCTTTACATGACTTGGCATTTGATGAGGTAAGTCACTATAATATTTAACAAACAGGTACCAACTATAAACTGAAAGAAATCAGTGAAGCTATTTTTGAGATAAAATTTGTAGTTGGAGTGGATAACTATATGGAAAATTTCTGATAATAACCAGAGAGTATATGTTCCAAAATCATGCATTCATCATAACAGTCTTTATTTCCAGAATGCAGCATAAAGTTATGATATGCCTTTTAGGTTTCAGATAATTGGTGTGTTCCAGGCATGAACAAAAATACCCCATTATCAATAGTGGAAGCATAGATTACTGGTGTGGAAATCCATGGGAAAAACCAAAAAACATCTGATGAGAAAACCTAAATCTTAACTGATAAATNTTTGACAAAATATATTTCATGCCCTGTTTTAAAATAATAAGAAAAGGTTTTACAAGATATCCAATAAACCAACTAATTAATTTTAAATTTTTTACATTTAAAAGCCTATATTCTAGCTCAAAATAGTAGTCTTTCGTTCAGTAGAGGCAGAAAATACCGTATTATGTAAATACCTAAAACACCTAAATAAGATAAAAGAACAGTCCTTTGCAATTGAAGAAGCAATACAACTGGTACAGTTCCTGATTTGAACAGAAAATCAGTGGATCAAGAATGCAGAAACAACGTGAAGCTCAGATGCATGACAGTGGTGTATCAACAACATAAGAGAGGGCTGGGCTAATTTTTGGTCTTCTTACTGAGATACACAATTTGTATATCATTTAGTTCTAAGCAGCTTTGCAGTTGCTCCTTATCTTCACCAAAAAGATTTATTTGCATTAATTTTTGTGAGTAGAAGAAAATAAAAGTCTAAGTTTAGGAATAAATTTGGTCTTGCATGTTTTCTGTTAGTTAAAAGAGAAAATTGTACCATGATGATAGCTTAAGTAGCCAAATGTGCCAGAAAAAGAACATGACTAGAAAATAGAGGGCTATGTTCTTATTCTCATTTATTCAATGCTTTTGATTTTCTCAGAATCAGCCTGGTTGGAACAGGTCCAACACCAATTTTGAATAAAAGAAGGTTCATAATGGGAAATATCCTAACATTGTGGGACAACAGGAAAATGTATCTCCAAATTTATTTTTTTATGTCTGTTTAGCCCTTTCACCATCACATCTTTCATTTGTTTTGGTTAGTATCTTTTGAAGCAGTTGAAATATAACTACCACATTATGTCAAATGCAAAATACGTATATTTTTTGAATAAGGAAACTAATGCGCACTGGAATGAAAGAAGTAAACAAAAAAGTAAACTTGTGAAATAGGAAATATTGTGCATTTATGTATTTCTATGCATTTTCTTAAACTGAATATCCTAAAACTACTTTGGATGCTGAAAAAAAGACAAGCAAATTAGTATTTTTGTAATATAGATGTCATCTTATATTTCATGCCTGATTCATTTTAAAATCTAGACTAATTTGCAAACAGTTTAGAGAGGTGAACTATTGAATTCAGTCCTATAAGATTTAGGATTTATCATCTTTTAAAGTTGACACCCAGTGAGAGCTTGTCAATTACAAAGAAGTGAAATGAAGTGAAAATAAGCCTTGTCTTCATCTTCTTGTTATATGCTTGGTTGGTTATAGAGAGACACCATTTACAAGCTGAGAATAATTACTTGCAAAGTATTTTTCACTTAAAGCAAAATTATTTATTATTTTATCTCACTCCATTATGATATAGCTGTTGCTGTAATTTCCAAATCTCATAAACAAAATAGTATTTCAGTACAGATGTGGCTACTTCAAATGTAGGTTTGTTTGAGTTAAAAATGAAAAATGCTGTTTATATTAGGACTTCTTATTTCTCAAACACTACTAATCCTTTTGTGATGGGTTATACCAAATTTCTTCACTTTATAAATCCACAGCAGCATGTAATTTAACAGATACACATATAATACAGGGAGAATGTCAACAGTATAAACCTTTATTTACATGCAAACACATTAACATTTTCTTCCAGCTTAAATGTGTACTATGTTTTCTGTATCTTGCTTATAGATTTGATTTTTGCACAGCTCCTTTTTTTAAACCTTTCCATATGCTGTAATACAGGCTTTCTGATGTGGTTTTCTCAGACTGAAGCAAGTTAGCATTTTTTCTCTTATCAACTTTATTCAGCCCAACGAATGCTTAACACAGTTCTGTAGCATGTAACTTGTGTCATCCTACCTTCTTTGTATCCAGCATCCCTGCACTTCATGAATTTCTGAATGAAATGCTGTTTTATCAAAACTTGTGAACTATTTCAGAAGAAAGTAATCTTTAATTTAATTATTATCTTTTAAGTAAAGAATAAAACAAATGTATTCAGCAACTCTTTGCTCAAGTGTACCTTTTATTTCTAGCTGGAGCTCTGAGCTTTCTTGTTTTCTCAAAAGAAGCCCACCTGAAAAACTGGGAGGCCAGATGATTTGTTTATAGTGGCAAGGAAACCAGTAGTTCAGCCTCAACTAGAAGGAATCATCTCCAAGCTCCGACACTTGTGCCCTGACCACTTTGCCCCCTAAAACTGTGGAAGATGTACTCAGGAAAACATCGCAGCCTCTTCCTGAGTGGGAACTGGTACTTGATGTCAGTAATTTTATTCATAAATGTACATGGAACTTAGTGAACACATATACAAAATATTATTTGTCAGCTATTTCTTAATGTTTTTAGATTATATTTAGTTTCTTTTTTCCATGCACATTTATGAATTATATTAATTTTCTTTATATATATTAATTTTCTTTATTAGTTGACAACTACACTTGTACAACATGCTTGTGCCAACTAATGCACAAGGCAAACCTTATAACATTTATTGTATTATTTCAATTTTGTCTTATAGTACTCATGCTATTCCCTAATACAATTCAGTTAGGCTATTTAAATGTACAGGAGAATATTTACTTTTTATTGCAGGAGAATGTTTTGATCTATCAAAAATTTAGATTCCATTTTATGCAGTAGTTCCTACTTGTAATTGGGTATGTGTGTGGCAGTTGCAAAGTTATTTTTTATGTCCTTCCATTCATTTTTAAAGTAAATTTTCTGGTAGACTATCACATATTGTACAGTAGGTGCTTTGCTCAGACTCTGGAACTGCAGATGTGTATCTGGTTTCCCATGAAATGCTTTGGCAAACAGGTCTTTGGTTATTTTAATTATTCCCTTCTTGTTGATGATAGACTAATGCATGGTTTTGTTTCACATTGTTTTGTCTTTGACTCTGAATAGGGAGACAAAGATCAGCATAACTGATAACGATATAGTCCTTTTCACATTTTTTGCTTTCTTCTTTTTTAAATAAAAACTGTGGAGGAAAGATCAGTTATTACAGAAGAATTGTTAGCGAATGCAAGACAAGCAAACAATAGATGGTTTGGATATTAACACTTGGGTTGACATTGTAACATTCCTAAGCTATTGAGTGGCATACCACTTCACTTCAGGTCCTATGGAAGCAGAATTGCTTGGAGATGAAGGAGGAAAAAAATGAAAAATAATGTTTTGGCAGTTTAGGGTTTAATGACATAGAGAGTATACTAAGAATATAGAAATACTTTCTGTAGAACATAATAGATTACTCAGCTTCAAATGGGCACTGATAATTTGTTTGTTGAAAGGAGTGTTCATTCTGTAACGTCACACTCTGGAAGATACTTCTCATCCATTTTCCACTGCTGGAGAATGGTATTGATCTCTCTTTTGCAGATCGCAAAAGATGTGGCAAACTGAAGTATAATTGAATGTCTAGATAAATGGAATGTATTTATATGTCATTTAAATAACAAAATCAAATTAAAACTACTGATTGGTCACACTTAATCAATGCTTCCTTTTTTATCTCCATTTGTTCTTCTACTACCTCTGACATAACATACTTTTTTTGATAGGTTTTTACTCATCTCTTCTTGCAGATATTTGTTATTCTCACTTCTTCTGTTCAGTTAAATTGGTACTTTTGTTTTCCCAGTATATTTTCTTACTCTTATGTTTCAACTACTATGTCCAAAATTTACTTTCTATCTCTAAATCCTTTTTCAATCTTCTCTTATTTGCAGCATTCATACCTCTTTGTGGCTGCTCAGTCATTATTTCAAACAAAACTGTTAGTTGAATAAGGTGTGAAAGAAAAGTAAAATGATAAAAAAATTCAAGCACGCTCAAGTGAATATATGTCAAGTAGCAAAACTGGCATAGCTATCACTTTGGGATGGGGAATTCCAGGGATTAACAATCAGTAAACTTTGGTACATACAAGTGTTTTATATGATCTGGTCCATACGGGTTCTTTTTTATAATATAAACTCTGTGGGTATAAAGGATTATGTAAATCAGCAGGACTACACTAAATTATCATCAGCTGTGCTGAGGCTACTTTAAATAAAGGGAGTAAGTTCTCAAAGTGAAGCTCAACTGGTAAAAAGTAGTTTGCCAATGCCATTCAACTGTCCCTTCCATTAACATATTTTGATTAACCCTAAATCTGTTTGGGGGCAGCTGAGTTTACACCATCAGATGATAGGTGGAGAAATTAGCTTCTCAACATGGCTTTTAGGCATAGGGATTAAGCTAAACTGTGGTGAAGTCAGTGTCTAGCCAACTAATCAACCAACTGGCCTGTTCGTTAACATCATAACATGCTCAGAATTGCCTCTTGACATCAAGACGGAGGGGTGGGATGGAATTTCAATAGAAGTTACATGCTACATATGACAACAAAATAAATGGCTTTAATGTCTTTTATGTTGGACAAAAGAGAGAGGAAAATCTACAGGTTTATTTTGTACAGAATGTTTTCCTTAGAGTGTTGGTGCTGAAAAAGATGAAAATTTTGCAGATTTCTGAGTAAAATTTATGTCAGAGCCAAGGACTCCAAGAAAAGTGATTAGAAATTTCTCAACAAAAAGGGCTTGTGATAAAGCAGGACAACTTTTGTTGCCAAGGTAAACAGGAAAATTTTCATTCTAGCTGTAAAGAACACAAACTTATCTTCAGTATCATCAAATCATTTCATTTTTAATGAAAGAGTTTCAGACCTTTTCTATATTTTTGCTTTTGTAATCTTGCCAGTCATTTCTAGGCAGTCTAAAATTTTGCCAGAGGAACTCAGACTAGTATCTTTGGCTGCAATACATTAAATTCTGTTGGTGAACTAGAGGCACTAAAACTTCTCCCCCACACCCCAAACTGTGGTTGAAGATATAAGAAGGTGACAGCAGCCAAGAGAAGCATGATCTCTCTGATAAGAAATGGAAGCAATTCCACAACCAGGGTTTTTTTTTTTTATCTAAATGAGTGTTTCTTATCTGATTTGTTGAAATAAGTAATCTTAGACATTTGTGTAGAGAATTGAATAAAATATTACAAATGAAGCGGTATAGAAGAAAGTTCCAGCAGTGTGCTGTGCGTATACAAGGTAGTTCCCATGCACCAGCTACAAGGATAAAGAGTACTGAGGCTGTTTACTGGTTTTGGTTTTTTTTTCTTATTAAGTGATTGAGTTAAATACTGTATTAAATGGTTTATCCATTCTGCAAGAATCTCATGTTTCAACTTGTTAAAATGTGTTTCATATATGAACATGTATTTATAATTTGTTTTTCAGCCTCCTTCAATTTTACTTTCCGAAATTACAGATTAGGCTACTCAAATACCTATATATTCATACAAGTATTATTTACGTCTTGATCAAAGAATACAAAGTCATTTCTATTTATGAACATTTTCTTGTAATGTGACCTGGCATTTCTCATCACTACTGCTTGCAGTCTAGTCTTATAAAATTTAATGGATGCCAAAAGTGAGCTCAGTATGAAAAATATATAGACAAAAGAGAAATCCTTTACACATTAACAAATGTCACAGAAAGATCTCTTAAAGTTAAAATCCAGTGGGATAAAAAGTTTTGGTCTTGACCAAAAGAAATACCTCTTTAAGATACATGGCTGAGGGAAATCTTGGAATTTTCTGTCTTTTGAAAAGAGTAGACGTAATTTGAATGTCGTCTCAGACTATGCTTCATCTTTATTAGAGAGGACCTTCCTTTCCAATGGTTTTAGGCAGATTAACTGGCCTAATTGGGCCTAAGCCTCTGTGAAGAGAGAGGAAAAAATGGTGGAGGCACAGGCTCTCCAAGTCCTCAAGTCACATCCTCCTGGTTGACTGGTCTGCTTAGCCAAGCTGAAACTGGTCTTATTGTCATGTTGGGTGCATTAATTGGAGTGCAGACTAATTTGCAAGAATGCTTTAGTGCCCTTTAAAAGGTGATTTAAAATTCAAAGTGATGGAAATTGTATAAAAGCATGCTGATCTGATCATTACCCAGAATTCTGTTTGACATTTCCTCTATTTATCTGTTTTTATTGTTTAGACTTTAAGTTTACTTTGAAAGACTTAAGAGTGCAACAATTGATGATATTCTCTGGACTGGTTGATAACTCATCCTTTTTCTAAACCCAGGGAATGCAGTGAAAATAAACTGGTTAAGCTCAAAAATGTCTTGGTTGGGGTGATAAATTAAAGAATATTTTTAGATCATACAATATAATAATAATTGCATAAGTACTTTCTCTTGTGTCTATCAAATGCACTCTCTGTAACATTCTTAACTACTAGAGACGTTAGCACCTCATTAACATAGACATGAATACAATGTTAATGAGGATAGTGAATGTACATTTTCCAACCAAATGGATGCAAACCCAAAAATAAAGCACTGTTTTCACAAACTCTATAGGTATAGCTTTATTCATTGCTGAAGTTCAACTATGTTCATGGACAAAGAATGGTGTCTGTGAACTGTACAAAACAACTCCTCACAATGCGTAACAGGAAAAAAGGGAATATTAGCTATATGAATTTGCAGAAGCAGCCTTAAGTGGATCCATAATAAAAATATACAAATCAGGCTCTGATGTAAGCAGTGTAATAAACATGAAAAATTACCAGGGATATTTGAGAGATGGATTTTAGGAAACTGAAATTGGGACCTTTGTTCTACATTTTATTCAAACCCAGCAATTATGTTTTAGTCCTGACACAAAGAAAGTAATGCTTTCCTGAAGTGAATGCAATTAATGCTATCCCTGAAGTGTTCAGTAGTCGCCAATACCAGAAGCTGGTAATGCTGTCTAAAATTTATGCAAAATCCTTAGTAGCTGGTACTATTTCCTGAAACTTTTAGATGCAACCCCCAGAAAACATACTTGGAAGTCACCTCCTGTTATTTCTCTAATTAACTGAGATCATTTTAGCAGGAATCATGCACAGTACTTAGCACATCTGGTTAGTAAGCTGCTCTCTGCCCCAGCAATGTCTCCAAAGGCCATAGCCTTCAGTGAAATTGTAACGAACAACCCCATTGTACATCTGCTGGGCAAGAAAGAAGAGTGTGCATGGAATGGCTTCTTTTTGCACATCTCTAAGCTCCTTGCTTTGATGGAAATCAATGTGGTAGGCAGCACTTACCTCTTAATCGTAACAGAAGAGAGAGAAAAATGGTTCCACCTTCCAGTATACCAGTCAATCCTTTCAGATTTTGGGTTGAAAAGCAAGCCTGTATCTGTGTGGACTGAAATAGAGTAATTCTTCTTTAAAGAAAAGTTTTAGTGTTGCTTTCACTTTTTTTCTGGAGCTGCAATATGTTCACGTCAAACTGTGGGTTTAACATCCAGTTCTCTAGACTGTACTTGTGTTAATGCTGCAGCATTATATTCAGGTGTAGTAGCAGGGCAGGGGCTAACTTATAGATTCTTTCTGGCTAGTAGCAATACATATGCAATGAATAAAATGTTCAGATCCTAAGTTGAGTTCCTAGCCTATGAATGCTGAATACTGAACTTGTGGCCTCTGTGTTAGCTGAATCAAGCTAATGTTGTATGATGTGTTATATTTTTTCATCTGTGATTCTGGCCCTTTGGCCATTTCAGCTGTACTACATGTAAGGAATTTGCATATTTAAGGAACTCTATTGGATTTTTTAAATCTTTTGTATCAACAGAATTAAGTATTGAAGGTTATTTACTGTACAAATTTGAAACATGGCCATGCTTCATAGCATAAGATAATGTTGCTTAATATAGTGTTGCTTTCCTCAAAAACAAGTTTTACCTGTGCTCTTTTCTCTATTTCTTTTTATTGTCTGTTAAAGAAGAAAATATTTACCACAGAACATGAACTGCATAAAATATGTATAATTTATTCTAAGAGTCACTGTGATGTGTAATGACGTCTCTCCCTGAGATGTTCTTAGGAATGTTAATTTTTTGTGGTCTCATTGCTAGTTGCACATTATTACCTATGGGCAAAAATCAAAGCATTAAAGGAAACCTAAACACTTGACTAGTTTTAATATCATACACTGAAGATGGGCAGTCTGTATGACAGGTTGTTTTGTGTGAAAAATAAAATGGCTCCTTAGCACTCGCTACTTCTATTATCACATTAAGTAACAAATAGAATGCATGCAGAACACATCTCATTCAATGCCTCAGCTTCTGTTTTGCAAACAGCATGTGCTTAATGTCTTTTGAGTACTGTAAGATTTTAGGACAGGAGGGATCTCTTGTTTTGAGGGTTGACAAAAAAAAGTAATGCAATTTAAGAACAGAGCACGTTCCACTAGTAAGAGATTAAGATAAGAAAAATGTGATAAATAGATGCACTTACAAGCATAGGATAAAGTCCTATGATAAAATTACTTAAGTTACTTAGTCAGATATTCATTAAATTCTCTCTGTGAAAGATATACATGAGCTATCCAGATCCCAACAGGGTCAGGAATTTGCCCAATATGTCTTCCATTTGTAAGAAGGCTTAGCATAAACTATCTTTTCACTTACATAGTATTAAACTCTGGATTTTTTTACAGCTGATTGACCTAGTGGTAAATTGAATTACCTATATATTTTCACTTGAACCGATTGAAAATTAGTCTGGTATTTATGCTTTACTGTACCCTTTGGGAGGCAATCCCTAGGACACATAGCTGATGCAGCCAGGCTATGCAAGGAATCACTATATGAGAATTAGAGATGGAAGAACCCTGCTCTTATTCAGTGCAACATGAAGTCAAAACCATCACACTGATGCTACAGTCACTTCTTCAAACTACTGTACTGTATGGTGGTGTGGGGATGTGGCAGATGAGCTGATTTAGCCACAGTCCAGTTAGACATGTTGGGTCTACTTCAAGATCTTCCATCCTAAATTGCAGAACTGACATCTCAGGGTATCTGCTTAGGTCTCCACCTTTTGGACTTTGCCTTTACCTTGTCAGTCTCTTCCAGAACTTGACCTGTGTTCAAGGCCAACTGACAAGAGCTCCTGGACTTGTTAAAAACATTTTTGCTCATTGCTTCTATGGTATCAGAGTCATAAGGATGGCACCTCAAGATTCACACTGCTGAAGACAATCTAGAGAACATAAACAATGATGCCCATAAGTCCTGGAAACATGACAATGATTGAAAGGATGGGCTTTCTTCATCCAGGAAAGAAATCAGTTATAAGTACCTATGCCTGCAAGAGTAGAACCATCTATTTGTGATAATTCAGAATATGAGAAGCAAACAAGCTTTTTGTGTGCTTAGTGGGAAAGACCAGTTGATGATGGAGTACAACTCATGATAAGTTATTTGGAAATTAAAAAAAATATTCAGGACACCTGTAGTTTGTTAAGCTTGATATTTTACAAAGAAAACATTATAAAAGAAAACCAGAATATTTGATACTGAGGGATTGGAGGTTGCCTTCTACAAAACTGACTTAGGCTGTTTCCTGAGAATAGCTTTTGCTATGAAATTGCATAGTTCTTTGTTCAAGTTTTAAAGTAAACTGTTATGAAGCTACTACAATACTGATCACTTACTAGGAAGTGTGTTAATGTGAATAAAAAAATATGTTATTTCCTACCATATAGTCTACTATTTCTATACATATTAATTGTGGATATTAAAATGCTTAAGAAAATAGCAAACCATCATTTAAAAATGGTGAAATGTGTTAAAATAGTTTTACTGTAAAAAACACATACATAATAGGAAGTTGCAACATCAGAATAGCATTCTGAAATTCATCCTCAATTTCTCTTACTATAGAACTCACCTGAAACAGAGGTAGGACTTCACAGTGAAGTATGAAATATAGATCATAAGCATATTAGAATCATAGAATCATAGAATCACCAGGTTGGAAGAGACCNCTCCTCTCAGCCTCCTCTTCTCCAGGCTAAACAACCCCAGCTCTCTCAGCCATTCCTCATCGGGCCTGTTCTCCAGCTCCTCCACCAGCTTTGTTGCTCTTCTCTGGACTCGCTCCAGAGCCTCAACATCCTTCTTATGGTGAGGGGCCCAGAACTGAACACAGGATTCAAGGAGCGGTCTCACCAGTGCCTAGTACAGAGGGAGAATAACCTCCCTGGATCTGTTGGTCACGCCATTTCTGATAGAGGCCAAGATGCCACTGACCTTCTTGGCCACCTGGGCACACTGCTGGTTTATGTTCAGTCGGCTGTCAACCAACACCCCCAGGTCCCTCTCCTCCAGGCAGCTCTCTAGACAGACTTCTAGTCTGTAGCACTGCTTGGGGTTGTTGTGCTGGTACAGCACTGTATAAGATGAAAAAATACAGATGAATACAGGTAGGATAGGAACATGTTAGGATGCAATGTCAGTAGCTAACATAATGTGACTACATATGAAAGAGATATTTAGTATTATTTTTCTTATAGAAACAGAAATCTAATAACTAGTTCACTGAGAAAAAAACCAAAAAAATAGAGGACAGCACTTTTCAGCAATATCAGTACTGCCCCTTCATAAGACTAAAATCACTAGAAACTTAAAATAGTATGGTATGATAACTTACTGAAAGCCCATTAAAAACTCTACATATCATGACAGATTTCCAAGAACGACTACATTTTGGAAAACCTGTGTGTTTAGGACATTTTGTGTCATCTGCTGTTGCTACATGAATGATGTTACATCATTCATTCTAAAAGCACTTGGGAAATGATGTTTTGTAAAGATTTGACATGTTGTATCAGTTATGGCGATGGAAGGTCTCAAGGCTTGACAAGTGAAATAATGCTAGAAGATGAATTTTGTGTGCCAAAAATCAACAAGTGTTGTGTTCATCTTGAAGGAATGTAATACCTTCTCCACTAGCATGTTTTTTTACCCCAAAATATCTTAGCTCTATCTTTTTACCCACATGAGTGCATAGACATCAGGCATAGCAACTAAACTAAAAGTACTGGCAAGTGGTCTTAAGATGTACCTGGATGTCCTCAACAGAATATTTAAAATCTTGTACAAAAGGTTAGGTTCAAATGGAGTGTGTTTTAACATAAAGTGTAAAGTTAGCAGCCAGTGCAAAAGTGCAATCTTAAATTATATGAAGAAAACATAATCCAAAACCCATGGAAAAATATTTGAGGAGAAAAAGTATCTTCTTTAGTGCACTTCTATTCCTGTTAGCTGAATTGTCAATGCAGTTGATGTATTTCAAGTACAATACCTAAAGGGAATCTGGGAAGATGTTTTATAAAACAATGTTTGGTAAAATAAGAGGAAATAGGTTACCCTGGAAAATACTTCAACTTCTATCTTAAACTTAAAAATTAATTGAGAGCTCAAAAAAACCCACAAGACATAACAGAAAACTCCAGAAAATTATACAAGGTATCCGTTATTTATTAGAATTACAGCTTTTGCTGTTAGGGCAACTACTGACATTATGGGGGTTTTATAATTGAATGTAATGGAGATTGCAGTTCAAGAAAAAAACCTATTTGTGTTATTTGAGTTGCTATTTGAGTTGCTTTTGTGAATTCAGAAGATTTTCAGTTTTATATACTCATACAGATAAGATAGAAAAGCAGAACTAAAGATGGTGGAAAAGTAATTTTTCAATACAATCAAGTCTTTCAAGAATTTCTAAATTGGTTCCATATTTGTACAAACTATTAATTTTAGAGGAAGAGGTTCTTCCCCAGAGGAATTACTAGTTTAATATTAATCAGCTTTGTCAAAGAATAGCACGCATACTGCTGGTTAGATTGTTCCCATTGGAATAGGTTCAATTTCAAAAAACTATGGGACAGAAATGTGTCTGTTTATGCACCAATTTTAAACATTATAAAGGTGGGAAAACTAGCTGTACAACAGATACAGGTACAGCTGAAAGTAAAAGTAGTCAATTGGATTGCATATTATAGGACATCTTCCCATAAACAGGTCAGTAAATCTGGGCAAACATGAAGTTGCATGTATCACGAGGAAGATTTCCAGAGTCCAAAACGTCAGAAACAGTTTCCTACTCTGTGTATGCAAAGTATAGTTTGAATTCTGAAATAGTCATTTGTTTTGGGTAATCAAAAAGTCGTCTTTAGCTATTTCTCACCAAACTGTCTCTCTCATGAAAATGTCTAACAAGTACAGGGCATTTGGTGGTGTTAATAAAGAAGGTGAATTTTCCTCAACCCCTTTTAATCAGTGACCTCCTTTGAGATCAGATTCTACCTCTAGTTTTGATCAGACATTTAATCTTGCTGGAAAGCTTCCTACCAAAATTCCCAGTTTTGACAAAACCTAGTTGGAATTTATCTCATCAGAAAATGTCTGACTAGCTGTAATGTTAATTTTTGAGGCTGCACTAAGGGGTAGGTGCTAGTGCTGAATATTTGCATCATATTCCTCAGTGTCCGAAGCTTAAAATTTGTCAAAACATGATTTGAAATACCTTATGCTCTACAGGCAAAAAAAAAATCTGAAGCATTATATGTTTCCAAACAAATGTTTTTTTTTTTCATTAGCCTTTCCTTATCTGATTTTGTATGGAAAAAAAAGTATAGCTGATAAAGTATATTCCTTTTTCTAGGATGAGTTGACTAGTAGAGTGAGTTGACTCGTTTGTCCCCATTGCACAAAAGAGGGACAGAAGACCTAAGAATCCATTCTCAGGAGTTTAAAGCATTATTTTAAATAGTAATTTTAAATATTAAAACATATATTTTAATGCAAGAAATAAAGATGTTTAACATGAATAATATTCATTGGAAATGATTAAGTGAAATAAATTTTCCTTTTCAGCTCTATAAATTCAGTACAGTAGCCTGCAGTAAAAATAATCTCTGAGTTGATTTGTAGTGTATGGAAGAAATTAAGTGGATTTCTTCATGTAGTAGGTATTGAGTGAAGATCTTTTTCTTTGTGTATGCAAATGTATGTAGCAGAATTGGTAGGTATTATAAAAAAAAAGGCACAAAATTCTAAGTTGTAATTGTGCTACTAAAAAATATAAGCAGAATTAGGACGTGCTGTATAGTCCAGTTACAGAAGCACCTTGAAAGAGAATTCTCAGTCCACACAGCATTTTTTGTCTGCCTGGTTGCAGGAGAATTAACCAATTTTATCTTCATAAAATACAGTTTAATATTGCATGTGTCTTGGTCATAGGTCCAGTCCAGGTGAACATCTTAAGATTGGGAATAAAGGATAAGAATATTTCACTTTCACTTGTTCTTTCATTTTATTCCAATTCATCTGTTTTTCTCCCAGAGCCCAGCTGTGGTTCAAATTGTTAAATCTAAAACTCATAATAAATTAATCAGCAACTGCAGAAATAGATCACTGACTTCTAGTGGTTAATATTGACTAGGAAAATAATGGCAGTGTTCTAAACTGGAAGACATTATAAACAAGTTATTAATATTTACCATACAACTGCAAAACATAATTATTTACTTTAATAGAGCTTCATAAAAGACATTAAAATATGTATTATCAAAGATCTGATTTATTTCTGCAGACATTCTAGATGTGACTACTCAAATGGGCAGTCAGTGGGTCTTTAAAGGTATGGACATGCATAAGCTTTTATAGGGAAGAGGAGCCAGGTATAATTTAAAGTTCCATTAAGACAATAAGATGTATTAAATTATTTGGGAATTACTTCATTGCATCTCTACAACTTTCTAGAAGAGAAACATTGTAAATGCGATCTTGATATGAAATAAAAGTATAAGACCACATTTGTAATTCTTTAACACATACACATTTAGCCTGCTATTTTACCTTAAGGATAATAAAATGTAACAGTATATATAGCTAACAACATGACATAATAATGACCTAGTGGCACTTAGGTATAACCTTTTACCTTGAACCCCAACAGTAAATGAAATCATTACAACCATTCTGTCTGAAACTGCTTTGCTGCTCTTACAGCAATGTTACTCTATGAGGACAATGTCACTCTATGAGGACAATGTCTTTTCTAGTGGAAAGATGAACTTCACAAACTGAAATGTTAAATGGTAATGTCAGCACTTTTAGCCAAGTTCAGTAGTTTGTGTTAATAATTGTGTTTACCAGTAAGTCTGAGTTTTGCCTTTAGTCTAAACAATTTAACTATTTTATTCTCTCAATTCTGCACTGATTTTTAAACTATCATTGAAGGATACACTCTGATTTTTTGTGATAGTTTTAGTGTAGTGGACTTAATTTTTCATTTAACAGCAGCTCAGATTAAGTCATCAATAAGATGCAGGAAAACTAAGGACATTAATAACCTGGTATTACCAAAAATAACAACGCTAACAACCTAGTCATTAATGAGAATTACTACTCTTGTTACTATAGAAACAGGACTGAAGCAAATAGAAATTACGGGTAATTTCTCATTCCCAAAAGTGACACATATTATGTCATTACCATAGTAATGATATTATTACCCTAAATGTAATAAACTTAAAAGCTACTTAACATGAGAGGACACCTCCACACCTGTAAAAGCTGACAGTATGTTCTGCTGCTGATCTTCACTGAAGCTCCATATATAAATAACTGAACTGAAGTGACAAATTTACAAAATAGTGGAGATGGTGGAGTTATCTCAGGACACTTGCCAATAGTTTGCTCCTTTTACATATGGCAAACCCAAATTAAGCTGTCAGCCACTGCAGATGATGAGAGGACAAAGGTAAAAGTCAGTCTAGTCTGCTGTCCTTTTTCGGTATGATCAGTAGCAATTGGTGGCTCAGACTGGGAAACAAAAGAAAATTGCACTTGCAAAAAAAATGACCATCACCGCTGCAAACAGGACTAAGTGAAGGGCATGTCTATTTGCTTGTTTACTCAGTAATTCTGTAAGAATGAAAATACGTGTTAGATGTGATGTATAGATAAAAATATAGGAAAAATATTTTTGAGAGTGGGAATAAAAAGATTTTCTCTACAAAAGGAATCACTGGAAACTTCTCTAACAACCACAGCTAGCCTTACCTTTCCACATTATGGTCAATGTTTTCCTGGTTAGGATGAAGTACTTCCCAGGTCAAACATCTTGAGCAGGTTACATTATAATTCTCTTTGCTATTACCTTTACTGTGTGCTCTGCAATCATTTTTTCAATGTCATGTTGTAGGATAAAACCCTTCAGATTAGGAAGGAGTAGTTGGTTAAGATTTGATAGTGACGTTGCCTCACACATTTAAAACAGGAGTAAAGAGTATTCGTGCATGTGTTGTCATTGAGTCATACATCAGGTGCTTTTGACTTCAGGCAGTTGGTTTGCTGTTATTCTATTATTAATTTTTATTAAGGCTTTCTCGCTGCTCTAGTACTTGACACAATTCTACTGCCATAAAAACGAAAGCTAAACTTTACAGTGTCTCGCCATAGAAATGTTAAAGATGGGATCACAGAGAACCTGAGAGTTATTCCTACATTCCAGTTCTCCTGATCTCCACTTATTAATTGCTTATTAATTTTCCTGAAGGAGAAATGTTTTTTACTGTGAAGGTGACTGAGCACTGACACAGGTGATAGACTATGTAGTCTCCATCCTTGGAGATATTCAGAAGACTTCTGGACATTTTCTGAGGAAACCTGCTCCAGATGACCATACTGGAGCAGGAAGAGGTTGAACCAGATGACCTCCAGTGGACCCTTCCAACCTCAATCATTGTCATTCTGTGACTTTTGAGATTTCTAGAAAACCTGGGATGGTAGCTGATTAACTACCTAGATTTGCCTTTTTGGGTGTCTGAAAACATTGTGGTAATTCATGTTTCTTATTGATTCAAGTTGTAAGTAATTATTACTTTGGTAAATAATGCTGATCATGAATTTATGAACTCATATTTTGGCACAGAGAGATGAAGAGACCCTTTCCCAGAAACTGGGTTGCTTAAGCATAAGGACGTGAAGGTAAGCAAGGCTCCAGAGCTGCTTAAAGGTAAAGGTACATAAGCATGTCTTTTAAAAAACTGCCAAAGTTGTGTGAAAGCACATTTTCAAGGGCCAATGTTAACCAATAAATAGAATATTGGCACAAAGTAAAGACCTATGAATTTCTGAAGATATTTTAACCGTGCCCAAATGAGTTTACGGTGTCATTGTTTCTGTTACAATTGTAAAGCTGTCACAAGAAGGGAGAGAAACACAGATCTCATTCTTATTTTCCATTGTAAGTTTGCTTTTTGTACCCATACAACATAAGAGAATCTGCACTAGAAAGTTCCAATATGTTTACAGAAGTGATATGCAATACAATTCCAACTGAAATTTCTGTTTATGATGATAGAGAACAATTACACAAAGCATCCACGTGTTTTCTGCAACTATTTTGTATCTTAAAATGCCACAAGATTGAAATGCAGCTACACGTAGCTTTTTTTTTATATGCCTCTATTTGAATTGAAAAATATGAACTTTCTACTTTTACTAAGTGTAACAAATGTTTATTCAGCAAATGTATAGTCTTATATCTTTGGCACAAAATATTGCCGGTTTCTAAAGCAATGCAGATTATTATCAATAAACTTTACATACACAGAAATGTGATTGCTTTCCTCAAGCTGTACACTTTAAATTCATGCAAGACAGCTTTTGCTTGCAGAGATGTGTTGATCTATCTTGTGGTTTGATGTGCTACCAAAACTGCAAATCATTTCCAGTGATAGCTCTGCCCCTGAAAAGAATATAATGAATGAGAAAAATGTTGATTTTACTCAGAGCACTGTAAGGGAAGGAGCCAACAGTCCAAGCTTCAAACAAGCAATTGATGTTTAGAACTCTCAGTGCATTGCTGAGTTACAAAACCAAGAAGAGGCATGATGACTATACTATCATGAATGGAACTTGGAAAAATGTCCTAATGACTGAAAACAAGTGTTATTTAATGATAATACTACAGTTCTTGTGTAAGTTGCATGAAAATATGTGCACATGACATTCTTCTATCACCACTTTTGGACACAATAGCTAGCTAGTAATTAATGAAGTGGCAATTCATGTCTAATGCCATAAACAATCAGTTATTTCTTCAAGTAAAAATTTAAGTTTGACTTTGTCAGATCCACTGTTTAAGACCTCATAAAACTATAATTAACAGCAACAATTGACTTGCTCATCTCTCCTGTTGGCAATACTGTTTATTGAGAAACACTAAAGTGGTTAAGTAGTGCTGATGTACAGGTCACAAACTGAATTAAGGTAATTACCTCTATTATGAATCATACGATAATGTTACATTATTTAATAATTCCCTCCTTTAGTGGAAGAATTCATGAGGAGACACCACAGAAATTGCAAGATGCACCCAGAATACTTGGGTTTTCTGCTAACCTGGGTATTTCACTTACCAGCTTCATCTTCTGAGACACATTTGAAAGCTTTTGATTTTACTGGTCAAGTGGAGCAGGGTCTGGTTAGAAGCTTCTAATATTTTACTCTTCTTGGGACTTTTCCAAAGGATCATCATTATATATGCAAGTAAATCAGCTGATTTCTTGCCTGATAATACAGACAATTTACTACCTTTTGAAGCTTTTAAAGATGAATTTAACTAGCAAGTGATTCTTTCATCAAATAAATGGATTTAAGCATAAATAACACTGCCACCTATATCAGTATCTTACTGATGCCAAGACACTATAACAAATGAACCAGTAAGATTCACCTGTATGCAAGATACAGCTGAAGGCATGTAAATAGTTGGTTTTGACTGATAAATCAATCATCCACATCTGATTCTATAGCTCAGAGAGGGGCAGTTATGGTCACATGCATTTTTTCTCTACAAAGATATTTAATGCAGAGTGGGTACATATTTCCTCCTTGGGGCAGAATACACAGTAGATGCAATAAAGTAAGCAGTTGCAGGCCAGGAGAAACAAGAAAGTACGTGTAAAAAGGCGTGGCTATATTAGTCTTATCCATATATGTCAGTCTTGCAAAACTATTACAAAATTTTACCAATACAAGTCACAAGATTGACTTGCTCAGCACAGATTTGAATGATGAGAAAAAAAATGTCATTGTGCTTATCAAATTAAAAGCAAACCAACAACCCTTTCTGGGGGTAATGCCTTTTACATCTTCTGTATCTTCAAGATTTTCAAGTCAGTGCTACAATTACTGAGATTGCAGAGTGTATTATTCTGGTGTCAGGAAACACCAGTTTTTACAGCTGCACACTGAATCTGAATTATATTCCATGGTGCAATGCATTATTATGCAGGCTTTAATTATAGGATAATTGACTGGCCTATTCCACAAAATACTGACCTCATTTACTTTGATTCCAAATATTTGCAAAGCTGGCTTTGACAGTCATGCAATATATATGGTACTTTGAAGTGTATGTCCTGAAGAAGGTCTTGTGTGACTGATAAGGTTTACATTGTCTGGTTGTCCTATTAGGGCTAATGCATTGTTATAGCTTTTTAAAAAAATCTGCTTCTGCCTCTACTCTTAGAAGATGTTGGTAACAAAGAAGCCCCCTCTCGCTGGACTAATTATCTTATCTTTGCTATATGTAGCAACTTCTGTGTTGGTTTAGTTTTTCATGCTAATCCTTATGCCCCAGATTATGACTAAGGTACACAGTCACTGTCTCAAACAAGTAATACATTTAAATGTTAGTTTATATTTGCTTTGTAGATTTTAAACTTATGCCTTCCCTCAGGCTCCTAATATGGTAGACCTTTAAAAATTCCATTTTTGTTTTTTTAGGTTCTCTTTTTAAATTGCAGAACTGATTCCTTTCCCCTTCCAGTCATGTAAACCAGAATTATGTGCTTCAGGAGTCTCAGTCATGCAAAATGTGATTAGAAGAAAAGAAGACTAAGAATACTGTTCTGGTCATGACAATATTTAAAACTTACTTATGTTATTAACTAATGAAAGACGTTGAACAAAAAGTTATGCTAATCTGTATCTGTACAGGTTTCCACAGTGAAAATTTTTGCTTGGATATTGGATTGAGACTATAAGAGAAATTACTATATACATTAAAGATTGTTCCTAGGTTTTTGAGTTCTTGAATTTTCTTCTCTTTGCTGGTTTTAACTGGGTTAAATACTTTGTTGCAAATATATTTTCACATTGCTGAGTAGAATAAAAAAAATCTTACCTGTGATAATAGTCCTTAAGTCAGTAATATTAAAAGTTTTTTCACATTGGTAGTAAGCACCAAGTTATTCTTAAAATATTTTCCTTTCTTTAAAGACACAAACCCCACCCTAATCTAGAATAAGTTAAATACTGTCAGACAACTAGCCAGATTAAGAGGTTTTTCTTAAAAGTTGTAAATTAGGATGACAAGTAAGCTTGGAGAGAAAAGACATTAAATAAATCCTATGGAGTCAGGAAAGCAAGCAATCACAATAACTTTAATAAAAAGTCCTATGTGAAATATTGTTGAAGGAGCATATAACTGGCTGCTCTTAACAAGCAAAGAAAAGTAAAGCATGTATTTGGAAGTTAGGTAGAATCTCTACAGGTACACTCCAAGTATATTGAAGTTGTCTTCCAGGTTAACTGGAAACAGAACATTTATCTAAGTTATATCTGTTCATGCAAGACTTCATATTGTAAGAGTGCCAAAATCTTAGATGCTTTTTTAGGTCACAGCTACAAAGAGTTTTACTCCAGAAATTTGAGTGTTGCTTTCTTGTATTCCTCTGACCATTATGTGTCATCTTGTAGTCATATTCTTTGTTCTTTTTTAAATCTTTTAAAATAATTAGAAATCTTTACTTTTTCTTAATTAGAATTGGCTCAGGCCTCCTCAACAGAAGAGACAGTGGAAAACAGCTTTTTTGAGGCTGAGGAAAAAATGGTTTGCATAATTCTCCTTCTTGGAATTGGTTGATTCAAAATTTATTTCGCGAAAGGGACATTCCCAGGTACTTAGGAGTAAGGATCACATAGAAGTGAGATTAAACAAAGATGTTTTGAGGGAAAATAAAGTGAGGGAAGAACGGAAAATAAGTCTTGGAAGGTCAGGAAGGTTTTGGAGGGCAGTTTGAAGTTATGGGGAGATGGAAAGTCCGCATGCTTTGTACATCAGGCTGTGTCTACCATCCTTCCATTCACAGAATGATTTGAATTGGAAAGTACTTTAAAGACCATCCAGTTCAACCTGGCCTGCCACGGGCAGTGCCAACTCCCAGTAGACAAGGCTACCCAAGGCCCCATCCAACCTGGCCCTGAACCCTTCCAGGGATGGGGCATCCACAACTTCCACAGGAAACCTGTTCCAATAGTCCTTCTCTTTACAAACTCCTGTGTGCACAAACAGGTGGGAAGGAGTGACACAGAAGGAAGTAGAAGGGAGGAGACCTGGGCAAGGGAGAACAGCTTGATTAGCCTGGCACTAGGTAAGGCTTAAGAACAGGCTAATCTCTGACATTGGTATAAGGCATATCCACGACCAGCACTTCATTTAGCAAGACTAGTTGCATTATCTGTGACTTTTGTTCCCTTGTGAATCTGTCTGTGACCAGTTGTTGAGAAATAAATTGAGTATAAACTATTTGGCAGTGCACACCCCTTGAGCACTAGCACAGTGGTCATCAGGATTATGGACATCCATTAGCAGAATTGGTGTGCTGTCCCAAGAGGCCAGGAGACTGCTTATTTTGCATAGAACTAAAATTAGCCTTAACCCTACAGCAGAAGAGGAAAGTGTAAAAAAATCTAAAAGAAAAAAAGTCTCAGGTTCAGAAGAGAGTTTACCTATTGACTCTTTTAAATTATAATGTGATTATTCAGCAAATCCTAAGTTTCTAAAAAACTTTAACTCATAAATAGTAACATCTGTGGGACCAGTGGTCTAAACTGTTTAAATGATTATAGCTGTAGCAGATCTCTACAAATGTATTATTCAGTGGAAAGCAATGTATGTAGAGACACTCTGTCTAATAATTTTTGTAAGAATTATTTTTTTAATATATTAAAGAGCTCATGCATGTAGATTAATAGAATTCAGAGCTGATGAATGAGCATTTTTCTGCAAAATAAAATGCATACAAATATGACCTTATTACTCTGGTGGGGGGTGAATTGCATTTCAGTGTGAAAAATCTGAGTATGTTTAAGTTTTAAGTAGAGTACTCTTGTTTCACTGGAACTATGCTATGATCTTCTTAATGCTAAGGTCTTCTCTCAGCCAGCTCTCTTTTCCTCCCACTTATATCTGTTATGACCTACAGGAAGCTCAGCAGTAGTGTACATGGAAAACATTCATCACTGACTCACAAGAAAAATCATACTCATTAATTTTCTTCCAGCCAAAAGAAAAATTGCTGCAAAAGACTATTTTCATTTAGTATTCTCTTTCCTAATTGCTGAGTGCTGTTAGAAATACCATTGCAACATCTCAATGGAAAACATTCTGCCCATAATTTTCATGAGACATTACACTATTGACTTAGAGATCCTGTTGACTTTTTCCAGCTGTTTTTATGTATTTGTTTAAACTATTGCTACTGTGGATTTCATAATAACTTTTTCCTCCTGGTAATCAAACATTAATTTCTAATCTGCACAAAAACCAGATCTAAATGGAGAGCAAGTGTAGGCAGTGTGTGAGAGAAATATTTGGGAGTTTTCAGTAAAAAACTTTGACAGTTATTATGTAATGAATTGCATTAAATTGAAAGTCAGATAAACAGAAATACAGTGGAACTTCAACATTTCCAAGATCTTCTGAGAACCTGAGTTATAACTTAAATTAAATGAATGTGAGAGCTTGGCTACAGCTGTAGACATTGCACAGGGCAGGGCACAGGGTCCTTGTCAGAGAGGCAGTTCAGTTCTGCCTTTCCGTCCTAATCTATATTTACTTAAAGATTTCATTTGTTTCTGCAGATCTTCAGATAGACACAATTAAGTTTCCACAGGTATATTGCCCTTGCTAAGCTTAGAGCTGGACTGAACTGTAAAATTCAATGTGTCTAATTTATGTACTGAAATTTTCTGATTAAAAACTGCCTTCAAAGTAAAAGAAACTATCTAAATGTCTTATTTACTTTTGCATTTGGGACTAAAGATACGTGACTTTGTCATCAAAGGAATATGTGATGTTGAAGTGAAATTAAATTTGTGCCTAAAATGCCTAGCAGTATAAAAGATTTTCAAAAACAACCTGAAAAGTTTTCATTTCTTTCTTCTTTAGTTGTGCTAAGGACAAGTGACTTAGCTATCAATGATGCTTATTAGAATCCTGTAATATAATGAAAATGAAATGCATTGTGCCCAATATGCCTTAGTTTTCATAATAATGACAACACATATGCTGTATTTCTTTCTTTGTTTTCTTTGTGTCAAGGATATAAACTGTCTTCTCTGCCATCACAAACTGTGAATAATGTATGAAATAAATATTAAAAAAACCCGTGAAATACGAATAGAAATAGGCTGTGCAAGGGGCCCATATGTTCTACTTGGGGAGAAGCTTGACTCACAGCCTATCAGAGTCAATGTCAAGATTCCTGTGGGAATTAATGGGCTTTGATCAGACTCTATAGTCATATATTTTGGGCCCTGGATTCTTAAGTAATAAGAAGAGAAACAACTTGTCAATTAATTGTATTATTTTCCTTTGTGTTGCTGTTCAAGTCTCTTGACACCTTGAGTTTGACTTTGTTGCAACTTCCCACACTCAGTTTTGCTGAGTTCTGGGTTTAAGGATACTGCATGTGATATTTAGGTACAAGGCAGGGTAGTTGAGCACCTGGTATCAAACTGTCTGCTAAATTCAAAGCGTTCTTGTTAGTGAAATCAGATACATTGCCATCTAACTCCATGTTTATTAGACAGACATGTGCCTCTGTTTTGAGCTTTAATTTTTTAATTGCTTGAGTCATCACTTAATATGTAGTTGACATTTAAAAATAATATGTCTTGTACACTGGGCCCAGAGAGCAACAGGTCTGCTTTGAACTCCCACCCACAGTTGTAACAAAGCTAATGAGTAACACATTGTAATGTCAGCTCCCTTGAAGTAGTGATGAGCAATGGGATTTTGGCTTAGACTGCATGATGACATGGGAACCTCCAGGCTTCTGAAAAATTCTGGCTCCTTCACAAGGAAAATCTTTCATATTGCCTGCCTCCTGAGCATGCCTGCTTCCTGAGAAAAGGAGCCAGTGAAGCCTGCTGTGGAAGAGCTTTCCTTCTCTTAGCAGCCTGATGCTTCTAAGAAGAAAGAAGAGAGGTGAAAAAAGTATATTGAGGTAGGGTCTGTACACTTCATGCCTTCTTCCACGTGCAGTGGGACAGGTCCTTTTCCTTCTTGCTATGCCTCCTAGCTGGAAAAGGAAAAAAAAACCAAACAGAGGATAATTCTGTGTTCATACCTAGTTCATGAGCATTGATAAAAGAAAAGGAGAAAAAAGGAGCCCATAGGGAGAAAAATAAGACTGGTGTACCTGCAAGAATTGACAGGAGGTGGTGAAGAGAAGGCTGAGAGAAAATTTGAGAGAAATGTGAAGGGAGAGCTTAATATAAGAGGCATTTGTCAGTCTGTTTGAGTGCTGGGTATGTAGGAATATGGGGGCCAGTCTGATGGAAGAGCAGACCAAGCTTGTGCAGGGCTCAGCGAGTTGAGAAAATGGAATTATTTGCACAGAAGCAAATGTGAGATCATGTAGTGCCAAATGCTTAAAATCACATTGCTCATTTTCCGTGTTTCTCCCTTACAAGGATACACTACAGACAGAGGGAATTTGGAGAAAGAAACACAGGTCAAAATCCCAAGTACTATTATTTTAATTTTTTAAACAAAGTATAATGACATCAAATACCATTTTCCTGTTTTCTGAGGAGGAATATCAAGACCTAGAGGATCTATTCAAGTTGTTATTAATGGAAGCTTATGTTTCTAAGGAGAATATAAAAATTGACTTTTTTTAATAGATCTGTTTCTGTATATTTATACTTCAATATATTAGTTCTCATGTAAAAATTGTTCTGACTCAAAAATAGGGTCAGTTGAGCCATTAATGGCCCAGGAACTCTCAATCAAAGTATAGAAAGATTCTGAGGAGTACAGTAAAAGGAAAGTGCATCATAACAAGTGCTAGAAAAAGCTGACTAGACCCTCTCACCAGTCTGGAGGTGCTATTTAGATTATGAGGAAATTATACTAAAAGAAACCTACATCTGAAGGCATCCATACTATGGGACCACCATATATCTCAGAGAAGTCTGTAGCGACAGAAGCAATTGGACAACATGACAAGGATCAATATGATCTTAGGTGAAGCTTTTTATTTTGGGTTAACTGGCTGCCTTTATAGACCAAGCTCGCCAAACATTGATTGGTCGATTCTGCCCTAGTAACAAGTATTCATTGACCACAGCCCAACCACATAAACATGTTGCCAGGTTGCATTTCCGGCCTTCAACAGCCAGCTTCCTCATTAGCATAACACAACAGAGTCATTACAATCTTTTGTAAACTCAAGCATCGTAGCTAAAGCTTTCCCAACTCCACCCAGCCACAGTGCTTGGTAGCTCATTGTATGTTGCCACCCATCAGAAGTCCTTTAAAATTGCTGTAAAATGTCAAAAAATATGTCAGTAGATGAATCAGTAGATGAATCCTATAATCTCATAGTTGATCTTGGGCCCCTTTTCTGTTAGAAACAAGCATACTTTCAGAAACAGATATTCATGCCACCCCAGACAACGAATTAAAACAGTACAAAGCGTTTTATTTAGGATACTGAATTTCATGAAGACAAGGGTTTACCTTCAGGTGGTAATATATGTCTATTCATCCTACATAGTCTCACCTATAGATGAAATATAGAATCATAGAATCACCAGGTTGGAAAAAATCCCTTGGATCATCAAGTCCAACCATTCCTATCTGCCACTAAACCATGTCCCTGAGCACCTCATCTACCCGTCTTTTAAACACCTCCAGGGATGGTGACTCAATCACCTCCCTGAACAGATTGTTCCAGTGCTTGATGACACTGTCTGTGAAAAATTTCTTTCTGATATCTAGTCTGAACTTCCCCTCGTGTATCTTGGGACCATTCCCCTCTGTTCTGTCCCCTGTCTCTTGGGAGAAGAGACCAGCACCCCCCATCTCTACAACCTCCTTTCAGGTAGTTGTAGAGAGCAGTAAGGTCACCCCTCAGACCTCCTCTTCTCAAGGCTAAACAACTCCATGTATTTATTTATTTTGGAAAAGTGGAACTGAAAATTACCAGTGTGGAGTGTGGATTTGTTCTATACACAAAAGACAAACTAATATTCTTTTTTAAGTATTAAAAAAATAACTGGTTGTGTTCCATATTTGAAGAGTTTCTAACTAGCAGTGATGAAAATGAAAGAAAAATTTTGTCATGGAAGTTAAGAAACAAAAACCAAACCAACTTTTCATATTCATATCTGATTTATTGCTTTTAAAACAGAAACATACCATTCAGTAACTCATAAAACTGCGTTTTCTTTCCATTTGAGTAACATACTGAAAATTACAACAAAGTACGCTTGGATAGCCTGTGACAAAAAAATAGACTATAAAACAAAAAGGACAGTCCCCAGGTAGTTAACAGGAGAGTGCCTGTTTAAATAGTGTGTCCAAAAGTAGTGTTTAAATGTAAAGTAAGTAAAAAATCAAAACGATTGTGAGAACTGGTTGATGGGTTTTGCTGCAGCTGGTTTATGTGCTTTTGTAATATGAATCTGTCTCACGTCAGGAGATGTTGTGTGGACAATCTTCAGACATGATTGGATAACCTAAATGAATATTCTTTGAGAACTTACACCATTCTTTGTCTGAAACTAGTATGCAAATCCTGGCCAGCTTAAGGAAGGAAGTCATTGCAACAAGAATTCAGCTTGTTTTAACGAGGCAGACTTGAACTCATCAAGACGAGACAATGAGGACGGACATAAGATAAAGAGCATCAGAAACACAAAGGATGAATACACATGTTCAACCAGTATAAAGCTCCTATGACCAGCCTCTGCGGTATGCCTTTTTTAGAAGGGCATCCAATTCAGCACTGAATTGTAAAATAAAAATATTATTATCTTTGCTTCGAAGACTTTGTCCTTTTTCATATTTTAGCAGTGAAAGAGTGTTTCTCACACAAATAAACACCATCTAATAAAAATGTTACTTAAAATCTCTAGGGACCTTGACAGAAAAGCCTTTAAGACCATTCTTCCTCAATCCAAACTCTGTAGTCTGAGATAGACCCACTTTTGTTTAAAGTGGGTAGTTTGTTGAAGCTACTTGTAGTAACTTTTGGATCAAATCAAGTATTTACATGACACTGTTGTAAAATGGATAAAAAATAAATGATCAGACACCACCTCTAAGTGAAAGTACTGGCAAATAATGGCACTTATACTACTGATTTGGCATTAGTTATGTGAGTAAATTATTATAACAAAGAGATAAAGAAAGTGTGTAGAAGGAGATACTGCTACTAGAAAGACATCTGATAAAACACATTTTCAGTTTTAATCATCTCTAAGCCATAGACTGTCTAGGTAGAATAAAATTAAAACTGGACCATATTTTTCTTTCATTTGTTTTGGATTTGGGGTTTTTTTCCTTCAATTCAGGAAAACCTTTGGCTGTATTTAACCATGCACAAATGATTGACTGCATACTAATACACAGTCACACATGCAAATGCCATTGGCATGCAGAGCTGGCACACTTATGAAAAGAAATATTGTACAAATATTTATTATGCAGTCAGTGCCATACAAGAGGTATACATTAATAAATATAGACTATTTTAACCCTTTACAATCAGGGTTAGACCTGCTAAGGTGTTAAAATTCATTCATGCTGATAGAATTTGGCAGTGCTAAATATGGTTGAATTCAGCCTTCATAAGCATCTTAATTACTGTCCTTAGTTTAAATAAACAAAGGCTGAGAGCTAAACTTTCATATAGGGCAGTTGTCTCAATATCTAAGTCAAAAGCATAGCATTCAGGCATGAAATGTAACGTAGTAACTTTCTACTATGAAACTTAAACAGTGCCATATAGCAAATCTTAGTTATGTCAAAGGTTTTAGATGTCTGTTGATTATTTCCATATTTGACATGGAGTACAAGTCAATTGCTTGTTATGCACGAGTAGCAGGGGTGTTGACATACAGTTGAATCCTAATTGATGAGTTTTGCACTTTTTGGTACAATGCATGTTTCTCATTTGCAGTTATAAATGTGAGATTGAAATGCAAACATTTGAAAACATACTGCAAGATGTTGAATTTCTTTATGTTCCTTATTCCAAGTGTGGTGAATACATGTTCATTATAGATATTTTATTTAAACATATAGAGAGATAAAATAAAGAGTCAGTAATTAATAAAAATGAGACTAATACGCAAAAAAATCTTATTATTTTATCAGGGATAGTGAACAGTAGGTTTACTTTACAAAGACAGCTTCTAAGTCATAACAGAAGTGGTGCATCGTTAAAAATATTCGATAACTGATCTATAACAGCATTTTTATTTTTATTTTAAAGTGAAAACTGTAAATTGTTTCTACTTAGCAAGCAAATATATACCCCATCTCCTGGTCCCCAGGTCACAAAAGAGGGTTATCCTGTCACCACCACTGATTTCTTAAGTGTGACATGTATTTAGTTGTCAGTTCCTATCAGCAGCATTCACAAATCAACATTACATCAGCAGCAAAGCACACCATTTTATGCTCTTTTTGAAGATAATTAGAGTTCCCTTTTGTTGCAAATAAGATGTAAAACAGCTATAACTGCTGGTGAACGTGATTAAAGTAACCTCTATAGAACCCCATTATTCTAGACAGATTCCTTCAGATGCATAATTTCCCCATTTTAAGAAAACATAATGCATGCATATAAAATTCAAATCGTTGAGACACCTCTAACAAAAATTAGTTCTCTATTAAGGCATTCTTAGTAGCTGGTTAACATGTAAAACGCTTTAAGTGTATTTTTAAATAATCATGAAATAATAGTTCATGTCATTAAAGGTAAACATTTTACAGTGAGAGGTTTGTTCAGACAAGAGCTGTGGATTAAACTTTTTCTTACAAAACTCCCATTAGAAGTGTACAAATAATACACTGCATTCTCATCTCTCTATCAGGTACATGCTGGAACATCTCCCCTTCCCCCAGCTTCGTAATTATGCATCACTATACACAGATAAATTAGAGAATTTTCTCTTTTTTTCAGACCAGAAATTATAGCTGAAATGTCCTCACTGGACTTCATCTAATACTGTAAAAATTTTGTTCATGAAAAAAAATATTCATCTACTGTTGAACAACATGCATAATTTATTTATTTGGTATACATGTTCTGATCATCTACAGAAATAGCTGAACAGTAGAAAGATTGCCCACTAACAAAGTTTTTAATGAGAGAAAGAATTAATCAAATAAATTAGTGAATATTAGTCTGAAGGTTGTCACTAGAATACCACTTACCAGTATTAGAATGTATTTTTAAAAAACCTAAATATGTGACTTTGGAGTAATTAATAGTGATTTTATGGCCTAGAAAGAGAAACTGCAGGAAATTATTTTGAAATGTGTGGATGATGTTGCTAAATATTCAATATATATATTTTTTTTTTTTAGAAGAAGAAAATGTCAAATTTATGCATACTATTCATACTGCAACCTGTGGTATGGAGAACTAGGTATTTAGACTGATTCCTAAATGGTGCCAGACACCTCAGAGCAGCTGTTTAGCAATCTGATTTCAGAACTGTAGGGATAGAATCTGATGCTAACCATGATAGGGCTATATGTGGTGTAGTTCCCAGATTTATATGCTTCATGATGATTTACCTTTGAATTATGTAACAGATAAATGTTTAGTTGAATTTTTTAAAAGATAATAAACTATGATGAACAAATTAGAAGATTACCAATAGAGTGACCATTACTTTTGCTGAACAGTTATAATTATAAAATCAAATTCTGCTTTGCTCTGCTGGGTACCTCAACATCTAAAGAAAATGTTATTAAAGCAGCTTACAAATGAATAATCATTCCCAACAACTCACAGCAGCACTCACAGCATGAGAGTGTAAGAAATAGGGAAAGTTTTCAAGTCGGCAACTGATTAGGGTGAGGATGATTCTCTGTCAGAAGAATGTATTGTGCAAGTGTCCTCCAGAGAAAAAAATTTCACCTGAAAAGAAACAGCATTATGAACACTACAGAACTGTAGATTGCATGACATTGATCTTATTAAGAACCAATGCTAATTTGCAGACTGTCTCCCGCTGAACTAGAAGCAAGTTTACCACTGGGTTTGTTAATTTACGCAGGACACCATTATCTTTGGTTGGACTTAATGTATCAGAGTGGAGGTCATTAACTGCTGGGTTCATGATTATCTAGCATGAATTACAGACAGTATCACAAAAATACATTTGTTCTGAAGCTTCATTTCTCTCCATGTGATTTTTTCCCTATTGGTGTTTAATTCCAATTTCAGAACCTTAGGCACCGTGTATTACACATACACACAGAGTCGGACTTTTTTGTTGTTGATTTTTTTGTCTTCATTACCCAATCAGAAAAGAATTGCAATTTTAAATAAAAATAAAATGTAATAATATGTACTCTGCATTTAATAGAATACACTGTCGGTTTGACTTTTTCAATTTACAATAGTAGGCATAATTACAATGTAAGCTCTGAACACCTCATTATAAGTGAATTGATGATTTAGGTAGCTCAATATTGGGGAAATAAATGGATAAATCTCTGCCCTAGATGCTATACTATGGATGTATCTAAACTGTTCACTAGTCTTCTGAAACTTTTCCTGTACCCTAAAATGAAGAAAGAGACTGCCATTGCAATACCACTTTTAAATACATCTCCATAAAATCATACATACACAAGAAATCAGGAATTTGAAGTTAAACCTGAAAGTATGTTTTACAGGAATATTTGTGTTTTCTGGTTAAGTAAACACAATTTCATAAAGATCTACGCTCAGTCTATTTTACTTAAATGGAACCAACCATCTACAAATTTATTCCTAGTAGCAGGGAACACTTCTGTGTCTCAACATGATATCTTTAGAAAGAGGTGAATTTTCATTAATTTAATGCAATATTCATACCAGGCAAAATGCTAGGCATATATGGAGCATGTTTTCTTGGAAGCTTTGTGGCAACAGGAAAATAATATAAGATAATTGTACAATAAATGGAATACTGTAGTTTCAAAATTACTCATGCTATGGTGCAGTGACTAAAAAGAATATTGGAAGATTGAGATATTATTTGCAGGGTTTTGAGCTTCTTTGCTTACAAATTATTTCGTTCTAGCTTTATGTGTGTTTTAAGAATATATCTTCTTTTGTAATAGACAAATATCAATGGGGAAGATAAATCCAATCTTCTCTGAATACTGTTAAAGCTCTGGGTACTGAAGGTTGCTTACATTGTTATTAGAGCTTGGTAATGTAAACTACCTGCAGCAGCTCTGTTTTTTTAATGAATTTATCCATTTCTCAGTTCACATATTTTATATAAATAGGGAGTTTGTGGTTTTGAAGTGATTTTCATTACACGTTGTTTCTCTTTTTTGCACAATTTAAGCCTTACAGGTTGTCATGAATTGCTGATTGTGACTATAGTTTTGATTATTTCTGCCTATTGTTATTCACTTGATAGAATCATAGAATCATCAGGTTGGAAGAGACCCACCGGATCATCGAGTCCAACCATTCCCACAAATCTCTAAACCATGCCCATCAGTACCTCAGCCACCCGCACCCTCCATGGGCAGACTCTTCCATTGCCTAATGACTCTTCAAGTGAAGAAATTTTTCCTTATGTCAAGCCTGAACCTCCCCTGACAGAGTTTGAGGCCATTCCCCCTCATCCTGTCCCCTGTCACTTGGGAGAAGAGGCCAGCTCCCTCATCTCCACAACCTCCTTTCAGGTAGTTGTAGAGCAATAACATCTCCTCTCAGCCTCCTCTTCTCCAGGCTAAACGACCCCAGCTCTCTCAGTTGCTCCTCATAAGACTTGTTCTCCAGCCCCTTCACAAGCTTCACTGCTCTTCTCTGGACTCACTCCAGAGCCTCAACATCCTTTTTGTGGTGAGGGGCCCAGAACTGAACACAGTATTTGAGGTGCTGTCTCAGCAGTGCCGAGTACAGAGGGAGAATAACCTCCCTGTACCTGCTGGTCACGCCATTTCTGGTGTTACTGGTTACTTCAATAACATGGTACTTTTTCCTTCTGCCTCAGATAGTTGAAATGGTTGAAATATTCATGAGGAAGAGAACTTGAAAAGTTAAGTGTAATAAAGGTACACAGTTATTTCTAAACCCATAAATATTCTGAGAAACAAAGACTAATTTACGTAGTTGTGATAAGTAAATAAAGAGTTTATGTTGTTACCAAATTAAATTTCTGGATCAATTTACTGCACCCATAGGATTCTGTGTTTGACTAGCATGTCTTTTATGTGCATAATACTTCAGTGGCATTCTGTCAAGTCACAGGAAGTATAAGAACCGCTCTTTTGTTAAGGTACAACCACAGCAAGTAAAGGCATTTAGGAGAAAGTTATTCCGACTGCTATACATTTTCCATACCATTGTGACACATGTAGTAACTGTAAAGTTCTTGTAGAGCATATACATAAACTCCTACAGCCTTTGTTAGAAGCTGCAGAGCTCAAGAAGTAATTCACTGATGTCCTAGATAATTCTTCAGAGAATAGATATTATGGATATGTCAAATAGAGATTAATTACTATAAAGGTAGTTAACTGCTCTCTGGAGACAGTGTCTTGTCCTCTTATTGACACAAAAACTGTACTTTCTTTCTTGAAGAGGTAACAGAAATGAGAGTGGTTAAAAAGAGAAAAGAAAAGGAAGGATGGTTTATTTTGTTTCATAACATTTTTACAGAATCTTTTCATACAATCTGTGCCATTTTTATGGACCATTTCAAGACTAGTATCCTCAATGTAAGATAAACAAAGATAAAATCCAGTGTTCACAGCATTTCCAGTGTTATAAAATGTCATATGCAGTTTTGAATAACTCCTTGCTGCAAAATTATGCTCCAACTAATAAGTTACATTAAAAAAAGCCTTCACAATCACCTTTCCAAGTTAAATCTTATGCAAGATATGTCACTTAGCTTGCACATGGTGCTTAGTTGGGATTTAATTTTCTTTAATCTCGTTGGGATAAGACATCCTCATACTTCAGTTCTTTACCAGACCTCACAGGGATGTTCCCCTTGCAGCTGCCTTCTGTCCAGCTAAACTTAAAAGCCGTCATCCAATACTGCCCCTTTCCTCATATAGATTTCTCCCCATCAAGTTTACCTTTTATACCAAATCATATTCATTCTTCTCCTCTATGGACCTCTTGGTTCAAAGCCCTTGACATTAAGTGTCTTTATATAAGACACAATTGCAGTAAACAAGGCAGACTGCTATATTTGTCTATCTGGATTTCCAAAGATTGTGGAATACTAGATATCGGCAAGGCTGCCAAAAAAACAAAAGTAGTGAATGGACATAACAGTGCACAAGTGGAGGATGAAGAAAGGGATGGAAAAAAAAGAACAAGAGAAGTAGGACTTTTCAAACCCTCAGAGCTCAGTCAGCTGCTTAGTATCTGGACATATCCACTGGCTTAGGCAAACTCTGTCTTTTTTTAAATGGCAATAAATTTTCTACTATCGAAATATAAATTCAGAAGGCTCCACTATGTCCTTTTCTGGAGAAAAAGGGATTTTTCAGACTACATTACTTATTTTGAACATGCATTCAATATTCTAGTGAATACAACTACCAGGATACAGAATTGTGCCCTAAGAAGCTCATTTGCTCAAATAATCTACCTTGGAGAAAAAACAAAATTAGATCAAGGTAGCTCCTTCTGCAAAACAACAGGAAACTCACAGATAAGACATATTAAGAGTAATGCATGATAAAATAGTGCCTAAAAATAGAACCTAAAAATAGAACCTAAAATAGTTCTGCTGCAACTAGACTGGTAGAAGGACATTTCAATATATCTGTGATTATTTGGTATCATAAAGCATAAAATTTAATGTTGACTTCTTTTCCATTTATGGGCACATCATGTTTGTTTTGTTGTAGATATCTGACCCAATAAAAATGCTTACTGTGTTGTAATTAAAAAAAAAAGATTGCCAGGGATGATTTATCTACCCTGTGTTTGCAGTTTTAAATAAGACTACAAGGTTATCAAAAATCATAGTGAATAAATTTGAGGAAGTGCATATAAACATCAGGGAGTTCACAAACAAGTTTTGTGCTATTGTACAAGGACAAAAAAAAAAAAAGGAGAAGTAATCTGGCATAAGAACTAACAGATTATGTTACTGTCCACAATTGCAAAAATAAAAGGACTTAAGCCAAATGGTACAGCACATGTAGATGATGTCGTTATTCATGTCCAGAAGGAGGTCACTTTATCTGTGGGGAAGTGCTGACAGGATGTTTATGTTTAATTGAAGTCAGATACAATTTGGGCTAATGAGAGTGGGAAAGGGGTGTGTAAATAGGAAGTCCCTTAGTTTGTTTGATTTCCTTCATTCTCCTTTTATTGTAACTTCTTTCGTACCTGAAAGAAGAACTTTTTTTTCATGCAAGAATGATAAAAACATAAACCAAATGGACTGTCTTCATACACTTCAGCCATTTGTATAAACAATTGTTTTATTTTTACCTTCTTCTTTATTTATATTATTTAGGAAAAAGTAAGCATAAACACCATTGTCCTTTGGTTGTATTTATTCCAAGTTGTGGTGTAAGTTCACCAAATCTTTAATTGTGAATTGATTTGTTTTTTAGAAAGTATAAAACCTGACACACTATACATCATTATTAACACTGCTGTTAAAAGATTCAGTGGAAGATTTGTTAAGAATGATTTTAAATCTAGTCACTTAGAAACTAATGCTTACTGACATATCGCCCTCTCAAGTAGCTGCAATATAAAACATGCAAATGTAATGATAGTTTGTTATAGTTCATGAGTTAGAGGGAAAAAGAGTTTTGTAGTAATTGGAATACCTATAATGAAACCATGTTATTTTATTCCCCATTTATTCCTACATTTCATTAATTTATTTATTTGAAATATACCAAAGGAAAATAATGAAAGCAAGATAAGAATTTAAATGAATGTTTTCTGGACCCTGGCTGACTTCAGCAGGTAAATATATTGGCTGATTACAGAGCCCAGTTGCAGGAAAGCAGCTTGCTACATTAGAAAAGAATAGAAGTTACAGTAGAGGGAAACCTGTCCGAGATTTCATGACCTAAATTTCATTTTCCCACTTTGCTGAACAGTATTGTTTATAAGCTTTTATTTAACCACTGCATCTTTTTTAAAAAAATATATTATTTTACTTCTACTTGGTCCATTCTTGCAGTATCAATGTGTTATTTTAAAGCGTTTTGTCCATAAAATAATTTATATTAATATATTCCCACTGTCTCATTGTTTGTAACTAAGGCTCTAAAGATGAAGACATGTTTGAAGCTAGTAACTATTCCTCCTTTGAAAAAAACAAGGACTGCACAGTATCATCACTCTCTTCCCTAAGGCAGGTAGGAAAATTTAAAGATCTTCTCGTCATCTTTATGATAGATAAAAGTCATCAAACTACTGGAAAGTCAGAATTAATAATTTCAAGTCATCATCTCCTATCTTCAGCCATGGAAAACTGGTGATATCACCACAAGGAGATGGTGTCATAACCTGACTAATCATGGCAGGATGTAGGGATAGTAGTTTTACCAACTGAATGATATTTAATTGAGGAATGTAAACTTGTGACCAGTAGTCCCAGGGAACAGAGGAGAAATTCTGAAGACAATTTTCAGCTATCACCTGTTCTTTCATCATTTTTTTTTAAGTTCTTACCAGAAGAACCTACTGCTAGTATGCAACATCATTTTACAGCTACTTATTAGCAGAGTCCGCAAGCCTGAAGCAGAAAATCAGGCTTTCTAAACTGTTATATGCCAATACTAACATTGGAGTGTTTTTTCTGAGCAGCAGTCATTTTTCAGTCAATATTTTTGATGGCTTACAAGGAAGTATGAAGTGTCTTTACTTTGAAATATGTACCTCACATGTTTTCAGTGCCCAGTCATTTCAAGAGATGCCTTATGCCTCAAACTACATATTCTTCTAAAAAGAAGTAGGGATTTCAGTCCAGCTGAATCTTCTTCACTTTTCATGCAATACTTCTCAACCAGAGACTGAATGCTGTCCTTTAGCCTTGTGATTATGACACTCATCTGGCAGTAGGGAGACTGGGATTCTGTTATTTTGGTAGTTATTCTGACTGGTTTCCTCAGTGGAAGCTTCTAGCCTATGAGTTAGTCTTATTTGCTTTCACATTGTCTCTCACAGGCCTAATGAATAGTTTTTACAACTGCAGTTCACTACTCTAAAAAAGGTATTGAGAGTCATTTCCTTCAGTTGTCTGGGTGATATATGCTTCATGTGCCACAGTGGATCTGGGTAGGCTATGATCATGTCAGATGCAAAACTGTGTAGTGCTACTGCATTGCTGTACGGCAATGCCTAGCATTTGGTTTAGTGGTCAAACACAGTGAGGAAAAGGCACAGCAAGGAACAATAATTGCTTAGTATGAAGCAACCAATCTGTAACTCAAAAATTGCCTAAAAATATATCAATAGTGTTCACACCAGTGATCTGAAATCCCTGGCAAATAATGATTGGGACAAGCTAGGACAAACTATTAATTCTACCTTTTTCTAAGGTGTGTTCATCTTTGTACACTTGTTTGAAGGCTTTATTTGACACAGCATACTAGGAACAAAAGCCAGTGCTGCTGGGTCCCTTGCTTGCTAGTATCAAGAGCTAATCAATTATTGCTACACTATTGCAATAAAGGTTATTATAAAGACAATGAATCTGTTTGATGAATTTCAGAGTACAAGAGAATGTAGATGTATTGTTTTTGTCATAATTTGTGAAATCTAACCTGGAATGAAATTTTGCCTTTTGTTAATTTCTACTGATGACTGGATTTTTAATACACAAGTAAAATTCCCCATAACTTCATTGCAGAATTAACTCTGAACCAATAAACAAAAAGTTTAAATAAGAGATTTTCCTTGAGCTGGATTATAGAAAAAAATGTTCTGCATCAACTCCTGCTTCGTTCGTTCATGTATAAAGGTTTCTATTTAAAATAATGATGTTATACTTGAATGAACATGACTTGCCCCTGCCAGGGAATCTGATTACTAAAAATGAGCTCAAAGGAACAAGATCTGCAACACTAGAAGTACACTACCTTAAATCAGTGAAATCAACAACATAAACAAGAGCTCAAAAAATTAGGTGCTTTGTTTTTGAGAAAAAGAAGAAAAATAGAAAAGGGAAGTAAAATAATAGAATATTTATAACTCCTTTATTGAGAATAAATATGCTTTGGAAAGAAAGCAGTTTCCCTGTATCTGATTTATCCAGCATAGCAGAAGAAACAACACAACAAAAGACAAAGCCATTTTACAAAATTGAATGTAACGTATGTTTACCAAGTGGACATTTCCTCTTGTTGCCATGAATAACATAAGGATCTTGTATGCCATTTTAGTTCACAACACCTGTGATGAATTATTTCTAAATGCAATGAATAACATTACTAGGAACATGTCAAATTATACCTTGATAATGAATTTTTGGATGCATCTGTTATGTAATTGTTCCCAGTGGACGTGTGTTCATCTTCACCTTGCATTATTGTCCTTATTTTGGGGTTTGTTTTTTATTATGCATTTCCATTTTTATCATAATTGTTACACTGATCTCTGTTTCTTTGTTCTAATCAGGTCCCTTTAATGGTGTTGCACATTCTGAACAAAAGAGGAGGGGAAAACATACCAGGCTATTGGCAAAACAAAACATTGATCTTTATTCGTGACTTTCTAAGTGCCTGCTTGGCCTCAGAAGGCTGGATGGTGTTGACAGGGACCAGTTGTTTCCCTGAATGTGTCCGCCAGCTGCTCCAGGCATGTGTTTAGGAACCGGAGGTGAATAAACACTAAAGGCTGCTCTGCTGACAGACAGGTACCCCCTGCTTTTACTAAGTGTATTTGAGATTTTTTAAAAAATGGTAAATGAAGTAAATTAGTAGTGTTAGATGGTATTTTTTTTTCACAACACACTGATATACAGAAATATTTACAATGAAAATATCTGTCATCAGTTCATGGTTTCAATAAGCAATCCTACATTAATTGCATTTACACAAACTTTCTGTATAATGTACTGTTTATCATAAAGAGGTCAGTTTTGTTTTACAGTGTATTCTTGTCTCTCAATATATGTAATTTCTGAAAGCTACCAAAATCAATTGATCAAATAGTGAATCTTTGTGTGTAGAACTTAGGCTTTTATTAAAATTATACTGTTTTATAATTGAGTAAATAATTTACAGAATCTGCCTGAAACTGTTTTCCAGTCTGAAATATTTGCTCTACACTTTACACCCTTTTGACTTCTATATTGGTACACAAAGCAGCTGACATTTCTCTTTCTCACTGGGTGGTGAACTACGTGGACAATCTTAGCTGTGATGGAAAGAACAGTCGAGTTCAGTTTTTTCCAGAGTTGCAGGATTTCTGTTCCAAGGCTGGTTTTCAGATAGAGGAAGCCACCAAACTTCATATCTAGATTTGATTTCCTTCCCCCATTGAATTCAGAGGGATGTGGCCCTGTCTGTGAAAAGTGCCAAGTGGAAATTTTAAAAAAAAACCTTACTGGAAAAAAACACACAGGTCTGGAGGGAACTGGCAGATGAAATTGCTAGGCCACCATCCATCATATGTGAGAAGTTTTGGCAGTCCAGTGATGTTCTCACTAACTGTAAAAGAGGAAACATAACCCCCATTTTTATGAAAGGAAAAAATGAAGACCCAGGCAACTACCTGCCAGTCAGTCTCACCTCTGTGCCTAGCAAGATCGTGGAACAGATCCTCCTGGAAACTCTGTTGAGACACATGGGAAATAAAGAGGTGGTTGGTGACAGCCAGCATGGCTTCACTAACGACAGATTATGCCTCATGAATTTGGTGGCCTTCTAGTAACTGATATCATACACTTGGACATGAGTGAGGCACTTGATGCTGTCCTGCATGACATTCTTGCCTTTAAATTGGAGATACACAGTTCTGGTGGATGGACCACTCAGTGGATAAGGAATTGGCTGGATGATCACACTCAGAAACTTGTGGTCGATGTCCAAATGGAGATAGGAGATGAAAGGTGTTCATCGGGCTTACTACTGTGTTATTTACCATCTTTGTTGCAGACATAGATAACGGAATTTGAGGGCACCCTCTGCAAGTCTGCTGGTGACACCAAGCTGTGTGGTGTGGTCAACACATTGGAGGGGAAGGATGTCATCCAGAGGGACCTTGACAGGATTGAGAGGTGGGCCTGTGCAAGCTTCGTGAGGTTCAACAAGACCAAGTGCACGGGCGAGCATGTGGGTTGGGGCAGTCCCAAGCAAAAATGTAGTCTGGGCAGATAACTGATTGAGAGTAGCTCTGAAGAAAAGGACTTGGGGGTGTTGCTGGATGAGAAGCTCAATGAGAAGCTTGAGAGGTAATGTGCACTCACAGCCCAGAATGCCAAGTGTATCCTGAGCTGCATCAAAAGAATTGTGATCAGCAGGTCAAGGGAGGTGATTTTCCCCCTTTACTCTGCTCTGATGAGACCTCACCTGGAGTATTGCATTCAGTTCTGGAGTCCTCAACACAGGAAGGACATGGATTTGTTAAAGTGAGTCCAGAGGGGGGCCATGAAGATGTTCAGAGGGCTGGAGCACCTCCCTGACAAAGACAGGCTGAGAGTGTAGGACATTTTTAGCCTAGAGAATATTCCAGGGTGACCTTATAGTAGCCTTCCAGTACTTCAAGGGGGCCTACAGGAAAGCTGAGGAGGGGCTCTTTATCATGGAATGCCAGGACAGGACAATGGGTAATGCTTTTCAGCTGAAAGAGAGTAGAATTACATTAGATATTATGAAGAAACCTTTTACTGTGAGGGTGGTAAGGCACCAGAAAGAGTTACCTAGAGAAGTTTCAGATGCCCCATCCCTGGAGGTATTCAAGGCCAGAATGAATGAGGTTTTGAGCAATCTGATCGCGTTAAGAGGTGTACCTACTCATGTCAGTGGGGTTGGAACTAACTTTAAGATCCCTTCCAACAAAAGACATTCTATGATTCCATTATTCTATTGACAGTGTTTAATAATTTATATCAGTTTTTCCCATAAAAATCTGGACTTTGTATTTCTTCAGAAAAAGATACACGTACTGTACAATACATATTTGGGAGTTAACCAAAATTGCAGCAATAGTTATGCTTTTAATTTAATTTAATCATTCATTACTGTAATATTTCTGTTCCTCCTCTGATCCTGCAAATTTCTAAAGACAAATGAACACCCTCAGTTGTTGTTCCTCTGGGATTTTTTCATTTGTTAGGCAAATTTTGTCCACTATTTCCAAAAAATGATGAAAAATTAAAATCAAGTGGCTCAGTTTACAAAAGCTATAATAAAATAAATGTCACTTTCTTCATTACCATAAACAAATGAAATCTAATTTCTGTTCTGTTTACATACATAAACAACAGCTGTACATGCTGTATGGCATGCCATCCATGGATAATTAGCTTCCAAATGCCTGCCAATGGAAGAAGTATTTCTTCAAATTAGTGACACAGTACAACATGGATCTCTAAGTATGTCAGCGCACATCAGATCATGCAACATGTGTGACGTAATACAAGGCATATTTCTGCATGTACAGCTGAACAACAGTCCATACCTCTGTGATCTGTGCCCTAGATCAGGTGTCTCTGCTGGAGAATCATCATTGATACCATGAGGGCCCAGCACACAGTCTGCCTTTAGGGCATCTGAGAGAGATGGACAGCAAATATCATGGTTTGCAGCACTGACCCAAGCACATAAGATATACAAGGCCTTTCCATAGTACCACTGCTGCCAAACGCAGATGCTTTAGATCCGCAGGGAGGCATTGCTTCAGGAAACTGACTTGCCATCAGGGAAGGACCAACTTTACCAACTTTTAGCAGTAGTCAAAGTTTCATAAATAATGGTGTGAGTTGTGAAACAGAGGCTGCAATTAGTGTTCCAAATGTGCCTTATCAACCCATTTTCCTGTCAAAGAATAAGGTAAATTATTTTCTTTCTGAAGAGGGCATGCAGTCTGAGAGCCTACTGCTATAACTGGATTTTGTCTGGTCTGTCTTATATAGAAATGAGTTTACATGATAGAGAGACAGCAAGATAGCCATGTGGCTCTATAAAATAACATTTTTTTTTCTGTTTAAAAAATTTATCACAAAGATTTCACATAACAAGAGATTTTTTTTCCAGGTCCATTAGGGAAAAATGAAGGAA
This sequence comes from Piaya cayana, assembly GCA_013389865.1. Taxonomy (NCBI): domain Eukaryota; kingdom Metazoa; phylum Chordata; class Aves; order Cuculiformes; family Coccyzidae; genus Piaya; species Piaya cayana. The sequence goes on from WAAB01017537.1 coordinate 58,981, forward strand.
GTTTCCATTGGAAATGGGGAGACAGCATATGGAAACGACTTTTATTGTTTACTCTTGAAGTTCAAAAGAAGTGGTGTGCACGATGAACCTTTGTAAAAGCAAAGAATAAAAAACCACTTTTGTTGGAGAAAATGAGAAGGAAAACAGACATATGGAACAAAATTAAGATGTGTTAAGAATACCAGAAGTTCCCTACTGCTTCAGACCCATGGTCAGCATAACCCAGTATTGTGTCTCTTACCGCAGTGTGGGAGATGCTCTTAGGGACACTATACAAGCCCACAGATTTCTGCAGTCAGTTCTCAATTCCCCTCATACTTCCGCAGTGTTCAGAACTGCTGCATTAGAGATATTAGAAGGTACATGCCTCCCTAGTCTTTATAAGAGGTACTCATGGATCTGTTCTTCCTGAACCTGTTTACATGAGTTGTCCTCCACAGCCTTCCATGGAAGAAAGTTTCTAAAGTTCTCTCCTCTATGCCTATTTGTCTTTATAGTAGATGTCTCCATAGAGTCTTTAGTGAGTGGTCCTTGCTCTCATATTGTTAGGACTTGTTAAACAGTTCCACATTCAGGTTATCCATTTGGCAAGAAATATCAACCACAATTGTCCTCAGCCATTTCTTCAATCCCAGATTTCTTAACATTTCCACATGCTGTTGATGCATTATCTTGATCATTTTAATTGCTTCCTATGTTTCTCCTCTAATTTCATGGCATTTCACTTGAGACATGAAGACCAGAACTGCACATAGTACTAAAAATGTAAACACATGCACATTTTTTATAGCAGCAAAATTATATATTCTGCCTTGTTCTAAAAACCTTTTCTGATTATGTCCTGCATATTCTTAGTCTTGACTGTATACTGAGCTCACAACCTCAGAAACTTGCCAGGGGTGACTCCAAGATGCCTTTCCTGAGTTCTGAATGGTCATTCTGAGTTCAGCATTATAGGCCACAACTTGAATTATTAATCCCTGATATATTACCTTAGATTTATCTACAATGAAGTTCATTCACCATCTTCCTTCTCTGCTCAGTTTTACCACCTTTCTTCTTAGCTCTGAAATTCCTAAAGTCAATTGACAATGACATTTGAACAAATACAATAGCTTGATATCATCCTCAAGCTCAGAGATTTCATTGCATACTGTCTTCTCTGAGTCATGAATGAAAATATTTAAGAAAAACAGTGTCAGTGTCTGTCCCTCAGAGATCTTGCTGTTGAAAATAAACTATCCATCTTGTAAAACATCCCAAATCGCTTACTCTTTTCTTCCTATTCTAACATGTTTGAAATCCATAAAATGCATTTTCTCAACACTTGTGGTACCTTGGTTTCTTTACTAACCCCATCAAAGGCTTTTTGAAAATCCAAATATATTACACCTTCTGTATCCTCTTAATCTATGTGTTTACTGAAACATTTACAGGACTCCAGCAGGTGAGAGAGGCAGAATTTCCTGTTGTAGAAGTCCTGTCAATTCTAGAGAGTTTCTGTCTGTGTGACCTTATTCTTTAATACAGGATCTACCCTCTTACCAGGAAGAGAGGGATATGAGAACAGCTCGTGATTCCTGAAAGACTTAATGAAAGATCTGTACATTTTTTTTTATAAATTGTGTCAACGCATACTCCTTGTAATATGTCTGGAATACAGCTTTTTAATTTCATAAGCATTATTTATTATTACAAATTCATTAAGAATGGAAGTTTTCTACTTACCAGTTTTCATACCCTGCCACAGAATTATGAATTATTCAATAAATGCTGAACAAAGAATTTGGAATAAAAAGATGTGGACATGAAAGAGTGTAATATGCATTATATTTCCTCTGTGCACTCAAGGCCTTCTCCAGAACCCAATCCTTCAGTCTGTTCAGAGATAGGAATCTTGCCTTGTGTAAGAAGACCAAATTCTAGCATCCTTCCCTTGTTTCATAGAAAGGCATAGTAGCATATTTGCTTTAACCTGAGTAACGTATTTCATCCTATATTGTCTAGAATAAGAACTTGTCTGAATAATTTCTATAAAAATTATACTTGCAGACCAGTATTCCTGGCTAAGTTAATAGTTAGAGCCTTGAGAGTTTTTGCCTTGACACTTAAAACTCCTAGTTCAGTATTTCTCCCTTAGCATGAGCAATAAAACAAATCTCTGACCTTCCCTACTTGAGGTTCTGAAATACCGGTCTTCTCAAAACTTCATTTAAACCAAAGAATGTGATCAATATTTTGGTATTTTGCATGTGTCTATTACGAATATATTAAACACACTGCATATGCACAATAAAAATATATTGACTTCCTATAAATTCAATTCTGTGTACATGTATAAACCACTACAATTTAGTTATTTACCAGGTAGTACAAGAGCTATAAAATGCCACTTTCTAAGAATACAACTGAGGCTTAAGTCAGCATTTTTATGATATCATCTGTACTGGGAAAACATTAAAGGCTCAATATTTAATAAACATAATAAACATCCCCATGAAACAAATTGTTCATAAACTACCTGTTTAATTTTTCAAGGTTTCTGAACCACATATTTTCTTATTAGTTGTGAGCCTGCTGGGTTGCAGGATAGATAGGGCCTGTCAGGGATAGAACATAATGTAGCGATTTTATGAATTATTTCTGTGAGGAAAAGCCTATTACAGCTGACAAGAGGATGATGATATTAGCCCATCATCATTCAGATGGCACCACCCTTCCCCCTTTCATCCATCAGACCTCTTGTATGGAGGCTGAAAGCCATACAGCCTTTGCATAGCCAACACAAAGACAAATACTGCTCTTTTTCTGTGTCCATGAAACATTTAGTATTTCATTTTGAATCATGGCAGATGACAGTAACAAATGGCCTAATGAATCTCCCTTATTGTCTCTCGTGAATCTGAAGATGAGCTAAAAGTAAAATATCTGTTTCTTTTTTTGGACATGCTGGTTTGGAATTGAAAAGGTTTTGCTACATTCTAAATGATATTCCTTCATTACTAAAAATTAGACCAATAAACAAACAAGCAACTTGTAAACCACTTAGCTATACCACCATAGACCATTCTTCAGCCTGTATCTAAAAAATGGTATTTTGGGGAAAGTGCTTTGAGTAACTTTGGCATGATTATATAGAACAATATACAAATAATTAATTTTTTATATATATATATATAAACCAATAATAAAACTAAATGAAGTTCTGTATTATAAAATAATATTAATACATCAATGGGTACCATGGATTATAGACATATTTTTAATGTCTTTTGTTTTATTTGAAAGAAAATACAATAATGATGTCCACACTTTAAGCAAGAATATGGCATTGCCTATATTACAGAATCACAGAATCACCGGGTTGGAAGAGACCCATCGGATCATCGAGTCCAACCATTCCCATCAAACACTAAACCATGTCCCTCAAAACCTCGTCTACTTGTGCTTTAAACACCCCTAGGGAAGGTGAATCAACCACCTCCCTGGGCAGCATATTCCAATGCCCAATGACCCTTTCCATAAAAAACTTCCTCCTAATCTCTAGACTAAATCCCCCCTGGCGGAGCTTGAGGCCATTGCCCCTCATCCTGTCCCCTGTCACTTGGGAGAAGAGACCAGCTCCCTCCTCTCCACAACCTCCCTTCAGGTAGTTGTAGAGAGCAATGAGGTCTCCTCTCAGCCTCCTCTTCTCCAGCCTAAACAACCCCAGCTCTCTCAGCCGCTCCTCATAAGGCCTGTTCTCCAACCCCTTCACCAGCCTAGTCGCTCTTCTCTGGACTCGCTCCAGAGCCTCAATATCCTTCTTGTGGTGAGGGGTCCAGAACAGAACACAGGAGTCAAGGAGTGGTCTCACCAGTGCTGAGTACAGAGGGAGAATAACCTCCCTGGACCTGCT
>WAAB01017537.1:63442-82103 GCA_013389865.1 Piaya cayana
TGTAATGTTACAATTCTAAGTCAAGAGCATAAGTTTAAGTCTAGACCATTTATCATTCTATATTTCTATATTATTATATTATATATATTATATATACATAATATTTATATATTATATTATATATATAATAAGATCTATATATATGAATTTATAATCTATATATATTAATTTATACGATCTGATCATCTAAACAGATCTTTAAAGAGAGTCGACATGAAGAAATCATTGTAGATATCATTCCCCCCTCACCAGCACAACCTCTCAATCTACTAAGTGAACATCGTTATGCAGCCATCTTGCCTTCATTTGCCTGAGCAGGAAATTTTTCTGGGAGAAATTAATAATGTGGCTAGAAATAGCTTAGTGAGCACTGCATGATAAAATGTTCCTATCATGAGATCTTGCTGCCCTTGATCCACTTCCATTAGCTTTTCTTTCAGCTGTACAGGTGGCTGCTGCGCTTGCATCTCACCCTCTTGTTTAACTGTTTTGAGTGCAAGTTAGGTGTCAGTTCAGGTCACACTGGGATGCATGGTGCCCCCTACATGTTCTCAGCATTAATCTTAGCATGACCGGATCCCAAATCATGTCTCATGTCTGCCCTGCTGGGCAGGCATACTTGGAGGGGGTCATATGGTTTTAGTTCCTTTTCTACAACCTGATTCCAGGTCAGAACAGAAATGTGAGCACAATCCCTCAGTGTGCTTCTGTCTGCTTTCAATGGACAGCTAGGCAGACATGCACAAAGTGAGCTGTGGTGTTTTGTTGTAAGGTCCACAAATTTGAATGATGAGGGAACTGACTATAGATTGCATCTGTCCTGCAGCATAGACACAGGAAACCTTGTTTTCATTGGCTGTATTTGTACTTTGATCTGTCTCCAAAACGCACTGATGTCCTTTTCATGCATTTAGAGCATGACTGTGTGTAACCCTTTTGCTCATTCTTACCAATCTTCGCTCATTCTTACAGTATCCCTTTCATGGATGTATATAGCAGTAGTAAGTTCACATTTGCTCCCTTTTACTTGATAAAGTCTTCCCTTCTACTTATTTCACTTTTTTTTTTTTCGTTTTAACTGGTTTCATCTATCCCCAAAAGACAATTTACTGAGCTTTGCTCTTTAATAATGTCTCCCCTGATTCCCTGTCTTGCAATTCACAGGTTTTGCTTTAGCAAAGCATAAGGCAGAGGAATGGCAGGAAATAATTTTCATTTATTATGAAAAGTTGCTAAAGTACTTCAGCAGCAAATGCTTTTTTTGTTTTGTCAGGAAAACTAACAAAAAATGCTTCCTTTATGTATGAAACTTTTTGCACAGCTCTATTTCTATCTGCTGTAGGCACATGTGCATTTTTGACATGACAGATCGTAATGGCTCTTTCAGACCCATTACAGTTACCAAGTAAATCCTTCTTAGTTCAAGTACATATAATTGATTCCTATAGACTGTAATAGCTCCAAAACCAAGGCAATACCCCTACCAAACATAAAAGCAGTTGCAGGACTAATGCATAATAGCAGTCAGGTTTTACCACTATGGTACTAGAAAATGATGCAGTGCTAACAACATGACTTTTTTATTTCTTGATTTTTTGACACAATAGAGGGGCAATAATTCCATGGTCTTACAGTTGTATCATTCCTGCATTGTCCTGGTAAAGCTATAAATCCTCAAGTATCACTGTAGTCATCTCAGTCTCTATATGGAACAAAAATTAAGGGCTTGTCCATTTAACTTGTATTCATATAAATATTCTGGTACAGTTTACCTGGGCAAGTACATGCACAAGTTTTTTTCTCTTGTAAATTAGTGACGCAGAATAAAAACAAAACCAAAAAAACACCAAGTAGCATTAAAGATGGTACCATAAAGTATAATGTAACAGCATTACAGCAACCTTCAATATACTTTAAACTACAGGAAAAAGAAAGACTTCAGTTATATCTACTGTCCTCTCCTGTACTCAGTATGCTGTAGATCTTATTGCTCATGGAGGACTTGTGCAAAGCCCTTTCCCAAGCTGCCTGGTGAGTAGCGGCAATAGAGAGCAGGCATTACACTTTTTAATGTAATAGTCTGCTCTCCTCAGCATGTCTGGTAGATTTGATAAACAGTTTGGCAACATATACCCCTGTCTTCCTACTGAATAAGGGTATATGAAAGGATAGTTTCTGTATTCATGAATATAGGTGACCAATGACCTTAAGAGGAAGAAAAGCACTAAATTATATATTGACAAGAAGGGGTATTTTCTTTCACACACAGGAAACAAGTAGACTGCACTATGAATCTCCTCCTGCTCACCCCTCCCCTTTAAATAGGTTCTGAAGAAAAGATGAGTTTTTCATATTTTTTTTGTTCTGAAAGAGTTTATATAACAATAGAAAATGGCACAGTAAACTTCAAGAAGCTAATGAACTTTCTGTAAAGAAGTCTCAGTGGAGATGATAGAAATTCCATGACTCCTATATGTTAATGATGTCTTTGAATATAAAATCCAAATTAAAAACTGGAGCTGAATAAAATACTTTTGTTAAAAGTAACATTTTGAAATGCTGTCAGTAACTACCATAAATATTTGAGAAGTTAATATTTTAATCTTCAACTATAGCTCTGAAAACATTTTTAGTGACAGAGCTTCATTAATAGAGTTCTATATGTCTAATTGCTTTAGGTAAAGTGGGTTGCATTATTTTGACACATGACATGTAATTAGTACATGGTCACACGGCTAAAGGAAGATTTTACACCTTTTTTTTCCTTCTATGTTCAGAGCAGATAATTAGCATATTTCTTCTGATTAGAGTAATCATCTGAGCCTTAGATCAGAAATTGCCTAATGAGGTAAAATTCCAGTTGTTGACATTAATACATGTGACTTTTTTTTCAGTTGTGAAAGTAAACCTACTGCTGCTATTTCATTTACTCTTTCCAGCATATTTTTCAGATTCAGGTACGGAGTTTTTTAGCACCAAGCCATTGAATAATAATATCCTTTCAACAGAGAGATGAATGATATTTTTGTATTTTAGCATATTTTCTTGATAGTGATATATTAAGAAGATTCAATTCAGCTATAACCTGCAGCTTATACAACCTAGGTAGACTGCAGTTCTCTTAACACAAGAATTAAATCATAATTATAATCTATATGTTCCTTGCTTATAAACATTTTTTATATACTATGCAAGAAATGGAAATTAATTTTACTCAGTTATAAGACCCACTCCATAGGTTGTGTGTAGTGTTAACAATCCTAGAATGAAAGTCTGATTTATTATAGATAAGGTGATGTAACAAAATACAACCTGGCTACAGAATGAAGTGTTTTCCTACAGCACAGATTTTAAAAAAATTTAAAATTTTTATGTTACATCTTTTTAAGTGGAATTTATTTCCTTGCATTTAGTATGATTGCATATAATCATATTTTATATTCAATTTCTAAAGAGCATGTTCAGGATAAACGGAGTGGTTTGAATTCTCATTCCTTCACTCTTTATTCTGGCAAACTTTCTTCTTAAAAATTTGAATGAGGCACAGGATCTACAATTAAGCCAAATTTTCTGTATGAGTTCTGCTATTAGTTCTGAGTGTAGAACTACATCAGACTCTTAGTTCTACCTGTACCAAGGGGCTGACATAAGGATGAAGTGGGTGGATTTTTTTTTTTTTTATATTCTGTTATTTATATAAATATGTAAAAGAGAGGAATCATAGAGCACATTAACACTTTCAGATATTTGATATTTACTAGGTTTAAAACAGAAAAGTAAGAAAAAAGAATGCAAAAACCTGCAGTTCAGATCATCATGTATGTGTTATAAGGAACAGTGAAGAAAGATACAAGTGCATACTTTCAAAGAACCAGGAGGGTCTAATGAATAAGCGTAACAGCAGCTGACAGGGAACAAAGTAAAGTAAGTTTCCATTGTCACCAGCTTCACTTCCTCTTCTTAACTCTTTTCCAGCAGATAACGTGGAGGTCAAAACAGGATAGAAGAAGGAGAAGAGATTACCATAGAATTGTAGAAAGGTTTGGGTTGGAACAGACCTTAAAGATCATCTAGTTCCAGCCCCTGCCGTGGGCAAGGACACCCCCAACTAGATCAGACTGCTCAAGGCTCCATGCAACCTGACCTTGAACACTTCCAGGGACAGAGCATCCACAACTTTCCTGGGAAATCTGTTCCAGTGTCTCACCACGCCCATAGTTAACAATTTCTTCTTAATGTCTAGCCTAAGTCTTCCCCTCTCCAATTTATAGCCACTACCCCTCAGCCTATCATTACATGCCTTTGTAAAAAAGTGCGTCTCTAGCTTTCTTGTATGCCCCTTTTAGGTAAATGAAGGCAGTTGTATATAATAATAAAGGTGAAATGTCCACCTTGGATTCAGAAGCCCCTCTAACAGCCCAGCGTTTGGGAGATACGATCCCAAGAGTCAAACCTCATACATATACCTAGTTTTACTCTTTCCTTCTTCTGGTCATTTAACACTGTGGATGGGCTAGATATTCTTATCCAGTTTGGCTATAATTCTATTGCATCCATAAAACTGTGTATTGAAATTGTTTAGACATAGATTTTGATGACTCATAAGAGCTGATGAGCTATTTTATATATATATGAGCTATTATATATTCTTATTCTAAACATTAGTCGTGTAGGTTTATACTTTTTATGCCCTGCCATAAGGTAGCCATGCGTCCCTGGTGCAAGAGGGATAATGCAGTTTCTGATAAAAGACAAAAAATGCTTTTCTAGGCTACACGTAAATTTGCAATGAGACTGTAACAGTGGAAACATGCAATTGAAACATGCAATTGTTCAAAAGGATGTCAACAAAAAACCAAATGTCCACAGATGATATTTCATTGTCACAATCTATGACGTTGCAGTAAATCAATGAAGATTAAGTTGGCACCTAGAAGTATGCAGGAAATCAGGAATATCAAAGAGGATGTCTATTCCTAGAATTGCTTGAAACCAAACCAGACACATGCCAACAAAAGTTATTTCAACTAGGTCTATAAGTGAAATCAATCAATCAATCTGTTCATCATGTTTAAAATGTTATTCAACTACCACCACTACATAAACAGGTAGATTTTTTTTTGTAGTATCAATTTCTTCATCTTCCTATCATTGGTACCAAGTCATAGACATTTGAAATTACAGCTGAGCAGATAACTGGATGTTTTAGTTCTCTAACATGGCTGAAAAACTGGAAGTGGGAGGAAGGAATGATCATTTTAGACTGACTAGGAAGGATTGTTTGCTGTATTTTAGTTCTACTGACCCACAGAAAAATCAGGAAAAAAATCTGCTCCTAGTAACCTAAAATGATTATTTCATTTTCAGCTTGTGTGCTTTATTTTAAGCATATGAATATTAACTTATATGAAAATATGAAATATGTATTCAAAGTAGTTTCAAATGAAGAAATTTTTTTTCTTTTTTTTCCATTTTCTTTCTGGCAGAAGCTATTTATTAAATTTAGCATAATTTTTACAAGAAGTTTTATTGACATAATTAATTTTCTGTAGGTTGGTGCAAAAATAATTGCTGGTTTTGTCATTGTAAACTGTGCTGCTCATTTTAGATTAAAGTTTTGTTTAACTGTGTTCATGTAGCATACCATTTTTAAATTTATGCTATTGATTTTGTTTGCACTGTTTATTCTCTTATATATTACTTTGTCAAATTAAAAATGGGAAAAAAGTAAATTTGAGCAATTTTTTTGATACAAGTTCAAAAGGGAACATAAAGCAGTAGAAACTGTTAGCAATATCAACCAAGCATTTGACTAGTGGACTGTCAATGAACACTGACAGTGGTTTGAAAGATTTTATAACAGAAACCAGAGCCTTGAAGATGAGGAGGGCCACAAACATCCTTCTGTAGTAGGCAACAACAAATTAAGGGCCAGTATTGAAGTGGACATATGCAAAACAACTCAAGAGGTTGCAGAAGAACTACACATTGAACATCTAACAGTTCAACATTTGTACTGAATTGAAATATCAAAAAAAGCTTTACAAGAGAATGCATCACAAGCTAAACACGAATCAAAAAAAAATTCATTATGAAGTCTGCCCTGTGCTTCTTTTGTACAACAATAACAATTCATNCTGCTCATTTTAGATTAAAGTTTTGTTTAACTGTGTTCATGTAGCATACCATTTTTAAATTTATGCTATTGATTTTGTTTGCACTGTTTATTCTCTTATATATTACTTTGTCAAATTAAAAATGGGAAAAAAGTAAATTTGAGCAATTTTTTTGATACAAGTTCAAAAGGGAACATAAAGCAGTAGAAACTGTTAGCAATATCAACCAAGCATTTGACTAGTGGACTGTCAATGAACACTGACAGTGGTTTGAAAGATTTTATAACAGAAACCAGAGCCTTGAAGATGAGGAGGGCCACAAACATCCTTCTGTAGTAGGCAACAACAAATTAAGGGCCAGTATTGAAGTGGACATATGCAAAACAACTCAAGAGGTTGCAGAAGAACTACACATTGAACATCTAACAGTTCAACATTTGTACTGAATTGAAATATCAAAAAAAGCTTTACAAGAGAATGCATCACAAGCTAAACACGAATCAAAAAAAAATTCATTATGAAGTCTGCCCTGTGCTTCTTTTGTACAACAATAACAATTCATTTCTTGATTGCATTGAGACATAGGACAGAAAATTAATTCTTTACAACTTACAGCATTTTATAATGTGGCTTGACTGAGATGAGGCACAGAAACTCTTCCCCCAAACTAAAGCTCCACCTAAAGAAGGTCAAGGTCACTGTTTGGTGGTCAGCAAGTGGAATCATCCACTAAAACTTTTTGAATCCTGATGAAACCATCACAACAGAGTATTGCCATAAAATTGAAAAATGCGCCAAGAACTATAATGTTTATGTCCAACATTAGTCAGTCAAAATGGACCAGTTCTTCTCCATAAGAACTCCCAGTCACGTCTCACAAATGACTCTGCAGAAGCTATATGAACTGGGATAAACAACTCTATCTCACCCAGCTTCCACATCAGACCACCACTGATTACCACATTTTCAAGAATCTTGACAACTTACTGTAGAGAAGGTTTTCCAAGCAGCTCAATACACCTTTGACAAATTCATCAGATCCAGAACTCCAGAATCCTATGCTACTGGAGTAAATAAACTTGTTTCTTGTGAGAAAAAAATGTGTAGCTTCTATGGTTCTTATTTTCATTAAAGTTATTCTAAGCTGAGATATACTACTTTAAAGTTGACAGTTAAAAATAGCAGTTATTTCAGCACTAACCTAATATTTATTGAATACAATATATAATGAGTACCTTATATGATCACAACTGCTTGCCTGGTTCTACTTGAAATATCACTGGATTAATGGTTTCCAGATGATTAAGTAGCAATCACATAGGAATCATTTTTGTCTCTCTTATTCTTAGACTCCTTAGGAGAGTCGGGTCCCTGGGACACATTAGGGCAGCTATGGGAATGGCTGTAATACCTACTTCCTATTCCTTGTCACATTTTTGGAAGGCATGTAACAGTGAAGATTCATTGGAACACATGGAAGACATTATACCTACACTATGACCCCTTTGTCCAGCTATATCTGGCACAAAGAACAGCAGGCAATGCCGAATCTTTGCTTTTCATAATCACATATAAACACTTCTCAGAAATATGATCAGTTGCACTAGGCAGCGTTTAATGTATAGTTTAGCCTTTTGAGTAGGAAATTAGGTGTGTGGGGAAATAGTGCAGATGCTTTTCAGAATTTCTGTCTTTGATGAGATTTTTCTTTGACATCATCCATTTCAGGGTCACCAAATGAATTCCTATACTCTCAGTTTAATACACAGGCACTCACCCTGTTGCTGGTTTGAGTAAACTTCCAGTGCAAGCTACAGAATTTCATTTCTGGAATATTTTTCCAGAGGATTCTGTGATTCAGAGCGATCAGATTGCCTCAACATACCTTGCTTTCTGTATACCTAGTCTTTTTAAATGTACAGGTATAATATAAGTAGCATGACCTTCATGAGAGAAATATAAAAGAGTCCCTTCCAGTATTTTGTGTTGTTGCTCTGAAAACATCATACGCTTGCTTGGAAAAGATAAAATTAAGCATCCATCTTTCAGAATACACTGAATTGTACCTCTTATTTTACTCATTTATCCAGATTGTGATCTTGATTTTCCTTTTCTATAGCTGTGGTTATTTTTGAACATATCTTTCCCTTCTCTTTCATGATGAGAATGTACTTTCCTCTGCAGTGTCTATGCTGGCTTAACATCATTAATAATGTTTACTTTAGTTCAATCTTGAGTTATAGTGTTAAAAAACCAACAGACAACATGTTCATAATTTCAAAGTTTCTCATTCCATGTTTTGATTATGATCTGCCACAACTGCTAAATGAAATTTGGTTCAATTACCTCAGTAAGAAACACAAAAATGTTCTGACTTTTTTGTTTTAAAGTTCAGAAATAATAGCTAAAGGGCCTATTCCTCTCCCAAAGATCAACTACAACATTAATTAAGGGCAATGGGAATGACATGTCTTCAGTAAGAGGAAAATGTAAAATTTCATTAAAATATTTGTTAGTAATGATGCCTATTATTAAGGATTATAGCCTTAATTTATGAGAGCTAGGTCATTTTGAGAACTTTTTGGAACACTGCTTTTTAATGTGAATTTAAAACATATCTGTGAACCTTTTTAACAGTAGTGAGAAGGCAGGATAGAAAGAGGTACATCTAGCCCACAAATAAATGTTAGAAAAGACCTTTACAGATATTTCCTTTCAGAAAAATTATTTTTATAAAGTAAAAGATACCTCAGTATGCTGCTCATTGATACAGACACATTGTTACAGTATATTCAGTCCCAGTATCTTGAATTTCACAATGTATTATTTTTCATCTTTGTGTGATCCAATATTCATTAATATAATTAATTAGGAAGATTAAAATCATAAAAATATTTTTAATAATTCAGTCAGTTTGTATGAAATGTTTGACTTCTTTTTCAAGGACTCAGTTATGAAATTTTCTGCATTCAGCTTTTAATTTAACTTTGCATGTCACTTGCAAAAATATAAATGCTGGAAGCAACAAAATTTCAGTTAGTTCCACTTTAGTGTTTATTTTGTAATGTATAACTTGTTTAAAGGATGGGTTTTAAATATTTTGTAATTAGGTACTTGGAAAGTTTTTGAAATACAGTATTTCAATAAGTAAAAACTTTTCTTATAACCCATGTGTAAATTATTTACTTCAATCATTTGGGAAACTAGCCATAATTTTGATGACTATTTAATTAAGGCTGCTGCAGAACTTGACAACAATGTTAATAAAGCTATTGAAGAGGTACAAGCAGTTGATCTTAACTGGAAGAAATGACACTGTTTACAAGAATAAATGATGATAGCTAATCTCACATTCTTAATTATCAGTGATGAACCTACTTCAAAAGATGTTGTGGTTCTTGTCTACTTTAGCTGAGTCCCCCAAATATGTGTTTACTTGGAGTTTACATGTCTATCTGGATTGTAAATGTAGTAATTTTTCTTCAGCCTGAGTTGCCTCCTGGACCTGAACACTTCAGTGATAGAACTAGAAAAAGCTTTTTTGTTTGCCACCCAAATAATTTCTCTTCCCCTTTTCATCTTTTGGAGTTGCAAGCTCTAGCTATGCAGTTTCACAATGAAAAATACATTTGATTATCTGGAGCGAATGATGCCTGGCTGCTCCACAGGAATACACTGAGCAACCATATCCTTTGATACCATATGTCTGCACCTTGCCAGGCTGAGCTCCATGTGTCTTCTGGAGCACTGATATCTCTCTCTCTCCTTTTCACAGACCTTACTGACAAGCCTAGTACATCAAGAACAGTGCCTTATAATTCCTGGCATCCAGTCATTCCCTCTTTTACAACTTCAAATCTGAAGGGAAGTCCAGGAGCTGATGTCATTAGGTTAGCATTTTCAAAATGAGCTATTTTATTTATACTATCAGAATCAGAGAAAAAGAATCTTATGCAGCTATGTTTAATTGACATTACTACAAACTTTATGCTGTGTGTTTAACAAGGTCCTGAAAATACGCATAATGAAACAAACTGTACTCATATCTAGACATTGGCTGAAACAATGACACACAGTGAGCAGCATGTATTTCAGTATGCATCATGTTTCATTCCCTTTCCCAGCAAAGAGTGTATGAGATCCTGTGGATGTTGACAGCTCATTGCTGGGTATTTTGAAGTCATTAACTTATTTGAATTGCCATCATTTCCTGGCACATTCTGGCATAGATAGGAAGACTTTATTTTGATATAGGGTTTGTGGCAGCAGGGTAAAACCTACTCAAGAACTGAGAATGAACTATTGCTGTTCATGGAACACCTCATGGTATCAGAGGAAAACCAAAAGAAGCATTTTGAATTTTCACACTTTGGAGCAGATACTGTGCTTCCCATACTCTCCAAGAACAGGATTTACATTGATCGGTGGATATGGTAAATGAAATCTGAAAACTGGGAACATATTTTATGCTTGAAAGGGATATGACTCTTCTCCTTTGGATGACTGTATACTCTGCAACGAAACGTGGCAGCAGATCAAGAGCAAATGCTTTTATTCTTCTCTACTCTTACTGATGAATTTGGTAATACTTAAGCTCTTTCTGGAAACCTATGGTGATTTTCTCATTGAAATATATTATAGCAGGATAGCCTACTCACTTTTCCTTCATTCAGTCCTAGTTGCTGAGCTCTTGCTTGATGGCATTTAAAGACCTGGAGGTGTAATATTATCAGTACTGGTGTCTGATAACTAGTGACACAGTAGCAGTGAACTGTGACAAGTCTGTTACAAAGCAAAAAGTACTATACCACTCCCTGTACTGATTTTTCTGATTGACATACCTATAGGAGCCTTCTCGTTATTCGTTTCACTTGTCAAGTTCAGCACCTTGGCCTTCCTGACCCCATCCCTACACAACCAGGCAGTGTTCCTATACTCTTCCCATGTTCTCTGTCCCTGCTTGCACTGCCTGTGCAAGTTCCCTCTTATTCTCCAGTTTAACTAGCAGGTCTCAACTCAGTCATACTGGTCTCTTCCCTTCCCAACCTAATTTCCTACATTTGGGGACTGAACAATCTTGTGCTTTATGGAAAGCAGCCTTAAATATCTGCCAGCTCCGTTCTGCTCCCTTGTCCCTGAGGACTGTTTCCCCAGGGCAGTACTAACTAATGCCTTGAAGAGATGGAATTCTGCTTTCCTAAAATTTAGAGTCCTGACTACATTCCTCACCTGTCCCATATTTCTCAGGACCTTGAACTCCACCAGTGTGTGATCACTACAGCCCAGGCTGCCTCCGATCTTGACGTTACCAATGAGCTCATTTATATTGATGAACATCAGGACCAGTATTGCATCTGCTTAATTAAGTGTGTCTGTTACCTGGGTTAAGAAGTTATCTTTGATGCACTTCTGGATTGCCTATAGCTTGCCATGCTACATTTCCAGCAAATGTCGAGATGGTTGAAGTCCCTCAGCAGATGCTTTTATTCTTCTCTACTCTTACTGATGACATCAGCAGGATGAGATCTTGCAAACGTGTAGCCTCCTGTAACTGGAGGAAGAAAATAAGCCACCTAGGATCTTAATCTCTCTGTTACAAGAAACTGTTGCAGCTGAAATTAAAGTACATTTCCTGTCTTGACTAAGTAAAAATTAATTTACACACTCATTAAAACCCAAAAAAACTTAAGGAAAATTCTCCATTCAAGGAAATACCAAAAGAAAAAAAAAAAAGGATGCACTGCAGTCTAAATAATCCTAAAAGCATTTTCTTAGAGCCAGGTCCCCTGTAAATAGAATATGGAATGATTTGTTGACAATGGTCCAAGAAATAAGTCTAAATCCTAAATATATGCCTATCAAGCAAGATCATTTTTAATCAAATGTAGGATCCAAGGACATTGCTCTTTCTCTTCCTCCTTATAAGTCTACCTCTTCTTTGGTTCTTAGGAGTCAATTGCTTTCCATCCAAGGAATTTGTATGGCTCCCTTCTATACATTTTTCTGTGGCTTGCATTACTGTTTTCTAAACAGCTTATCACATGCTATTTATCATGGGAATGACAGTGATACCTTTGTGTGAGTTCCACACATTTGTCTCCTGATTATTAAATCATGGTGCTTATTCCATTATATCATATTCATAATGAATTACTTCATCCATCAATTACTGCAGAACTAGTCTCATATCATGTGATAATGATATGGATTTTCCACACCATTCAAAACAGTGTAGAGCAAACAACCCTGACTTCAACTAAATATGAAAATGAAATTGAAACAGCAGAACAGTCAGCAGCTGTGACATCTGTGAATGCACTGCCAATAGTTACATCATTGTGAGAAATTACATACTTTCTTTCAACAACACAAATACTGTGTAGCATATCATAAAGGAACATGATAAATCAAGAAAGTACAGTATGCAATAGTTCTAAACTCTACAGTTATTTTCCTCTTCTGAATCAAATCCTTCTAAATCCTGTATTGTTACTGGTTGTTTCATTACTTTAGATAAAATAGAGTCATTTCATAGAAGATAAATTCGCAAAACTATTTTTACAGAGCTCTGATTATTTTTATTGTACAAGAGGTTTTGTTTAACAGTCCTAATTAAAAAGCAGTTTAGGGATGTTTTCACAGAGTCATAGATATGTTGGGTTGACACAGACCTCCGGCAATATCTAAGCCTTTCCTCTACTGTTAGTATGTATATGTATACAAACGTTTGCCTATGTTATTTTGCAAAATCCCTAGTCGACCTATCCTAATTAAATTATCCTTCATGCCAAAATGGTTTTCCTTTCATATTTACCCTAAAACTCTGCACTTGCAGATTAGCTCTTTTTTTAACTTATGCAATCTGTCTTTACAGCTCTTATATTCCACAAGGTGTCCCATGATTTTTCTTGGTGTTTTCTAGCATTTCTACACCACTCAGTTTTATTCTCCGTCCTTAACCCTATGCTTCTTGAAACCGGACATAAGATTCCAGTTACAAACTCTGGTGTTTAGCAGAGGATAACAATTAGTTCTGGTCTTATGTGCAACAATCTTACTGGTACATTATAGGATGATAGTTGTCTTTTTTTTTTTCTTTCAATAGCACTATTTGTATTTTCAGCTTGGATTGAATGTCACTATTTCTTCTATTTCTCCCCCGTTTTTATTTATGCAGCCAGGTAGGGGCAGGGGGAAGATTTCCCCTTATGACTTTGTAGTTCTTCATGCTGCATTTTATCCTATTGATTTGAAATCTTTCTTGCAATTTCTCAAGATTTCTTTGAATTCTAAACGTTTTCTCTGTAATACTAACCTCTTCCTTTGCTTGATGCCGTTTTCAAATTTTACAAGCAAACTTTCCATTAAGTCCCTCCAGTTGTTAATCAAAAAATAAACACCTGTATAACGGGATAGAATGCCCCCTTTTTCTACAGATTAACCTTATTAAGTTGAATGTATAGGAGATTCATGTGGTGTAGAAGGGAGTTCTATTTTGCTTTAATATCCTTTTAAAGGGAATTTGACACTTACATATTCTGTGGTCAGTTAGACTGTTCTGATTGTTATTACACACTGCAATGAGTAGTCCTTCTCCAGGAGCCTTGTAAGTGTGCTTCATGCCTAAGGGGTTAAGTTTAATAACATGACATTGTTGAGTCTAGCACCATTGCATCCATTAAAAACAGTATCTATATTTTAGTAGGTGATAGCAACAGACATAATACTTGTCATTGATTTTATAGGCTGAGTTTGTATCATAATATATTGACATTGTACTTTTATACAAGACTTGCTTCAGGGTGTAGCTGCATTCAGCTCTGAATAACAGGCTAATAAAAACTAGCAGAAACAGCTTTACGACCCTCCATTGACTTGTGTTTTACATTGTATTATCTTATCCAGACATCTGAATTAAAGGTTAACAAACACTATTTAATGGGTTGTCGGTATGAATGTACTGTACAGGAATACATGCTTGGCAATTTCTATCAGTTATCATACTGTACATGCATTGTGATTTGAGTGAAGATAAGAAGACAAGACTGTAAATGGGCTCCTGACTGACTCTTTTTAGTAGTATGAAATAGCACATTTTGTTATACTTCCTCCAATTAAATGCATATCTACCATTAAAGCAATCTGTCATCGTTTTAACAATGTCATTAATTTCTACAGTGCTTCACAGATGCTTTGTTCTTCCTTTGAAATTAGCAGCACATGCATCTGTATAGGAACTACGAAATGCAAAATAGGGAAATCAAGTTTAAGAAGCCATCATCTGTAAATTATATAAGTAACAAAAAAGTGGTTACTGAGGAAATGTGACTGCTTTAAAAAGTACAAAGTACTTAATCTGCAGATATTGTACAGTAATAAAAATGTACTAACCTATAAAAATATAAATTATTTTTCTCTCTCTGGCAATTATAAGGAAATACGGTTTACCATACTATAAAAATGTACTAACGCTATAAAAATATACTAAACTACTTGTCTATCTATAGTAATTATCAGGAAATATGGTTTACAATAGAACAAAATGTACTAAACCTGTAAAATATACCAGATATTGTCTCTATCGATAGTAATTATTAGGAAATACAGTTTACAACTATGAAAGTAGATTTTTAAATATAAAAAGGCGGGCTGCAGAACTACAGAATCAAAAATGAGACTGATTCTTTCCTACTTAATGCTCAGGCAAGCTACATGAGCAAAACATGAACACATTAAAAATAAAATAAATTGTTTATTTGTTTCTTGAAAGTTTCCATTCAAAATAATAGTGATATGTCAGGCTGATGAAGTATCAACTCTAGAGGCTAGCTTTGTTAACACTCACTGTGTTTTTTTCTAAATACAGTTAAGCAATTATGCTTTTAAATTTCATTTCAGACCATATAAATCAAGCAGTCTATTTGGTTAAAAACTAAATCACAATAAATTCATTGTCATTACAGTTTTAAATTCCTTTCAAGTGAAATCGGGCAAAGATGAAAAGGACTATTTAAAAAACATTGCACAGTGCCAGTAACATGTATAAGCTACAGGGAGTATGAAGAGAAAATGTTTCAAAAACCTCCAAATCACTTAGGAACCTAAGGTCTAATTTCAGAAATGACTTATGATTGGATCTTTAAAAAGGTGTAGCTCGTAAGTCTTTCACCATAGGTGCTTAAATGCTTTTAAAAACCTGTAATATAGTTAAGTACCTAAATTTACTAGCTTTCAGTGAAGCTTCTGTCACTCACTGTTGTCACTTCAGAAAACGGCACACAGAGTTTCGGTCACTTTTGGGAACTTTTGAAATCTTAGTCCTACTTCCAATAGTAGGCAGTCTTTTGACTCAAGCACTACTTTTTGCTGTCATGAACTTCTCTAAATACTCTCATCAAAGGGAATATGATTCTTTTATTCCTCAATAAAACTTAATGTTGGACTCATTTCTGTCAGGAAATAGGCATCATTGCATCACTTCAAATAATTTTTTTGTAATATAGATATTTGTCATTCTCTATATTCTGAGTCTTTCATAGCCTAAAATAATATCCTTCTTGAAAACTCAAAAAAACCTCAAAATATTCTTGTTACGTAAAAAGCTTATAATAGTCTTCTTTTTCTGTGTAACGATAATCTGATGCAATAAGAATATTGTATTTTCTTAATTACAACCTATAGATTTCACAGGACATACAGAGGAATTTATATTAAACAGAATTTTCATAGGACATGTTAGACATAGATTATAACTCATTATAACTCTGAGTAGAACAATTATCTCAATTTTATTTTAATACCTTGGGTGGGGCATTGTTTCCTTATTCATGACTGTAATTATAGTTATTTCCTATCATTTCATTTCAAGCAGTGAAAATGAGAAACTCATCAGTTAGAAGGAGCAGTTAGAGAAGGTCTCAAATACTGAGGATCCTGATCCTTCCATGTTAATAGAAGATCAACCTTGGATATAAGGAGAGTTACCCAGGTCACTACTGAGAATTTAGTGCCTGTTTAACTTCTGCCTTGTGCGAGATCCTCTGGAGAGGAGAAAAAGGGTAAGAATCTTTTGCTTGCAGTGTTTCAATTCCTGCAGAATAAAATGGATACTCTACTACACACTCTCCTCTACTGAAGCTGAAGGAAACAGAATGACTTTGTCAGTATCTTGACATAAACCCAGAAAATTTGAGGGGATGTGCCAGTAATTCTACAAGAGCCTATTCCTTGGTCTTCATCCAGCTTGATCCTACAGAAGTTTTGACACTAGTCCAGCAAGACAGAAGGCCTGAGTCACTTCTCCAGAGAGGCCTGTGCTATGACATCACTGTGCTATTCACTATACTGATGAGCTGGTGACTTCAAGGATACATGACAATGTCTACCACTTTTAGAGGCACCAGGCTGGAGACCTTGGAGAAACTTGTGCTTTCATATCAACATGACAAGCTAATATTTCTGACCCATTCACTTTATTGTTACTCACCTCCTGGCAGCAAAACAGAAAGCTGCAGATAATAACCCAGAGACTTCATAGTGTTTTGTCCTCATTTCAGACTGTTCCTGATTCTTTCACCTCAGTATCTGTTCAGGAAGGTTGTTGAATGGGCTGTGCCTTATCAAATCCCCAAAGCTGTGTGTTCTAGCACTGTGGCCTCTCAAATGTTTATTCATTCCCATGTGGTCAGCAAACTAGGGCTACTGAAAGAGACAGTGCATGAGAATCTACTCTTTCACATAAGGATAGTAATACGGATCTGGAAACCACAATTTAGCTGAGAAAAGTAATTCTTCACATAGGAGTTCAACATCTAGTACCCCTGGGATATTATCCGAGGTACCCCTGAGTGCTGAGCTAATGACTCAACAAGACAGAGATCCTTAAACTGGTTTTCACAGGAGGGCAGGACCCCATATGATCTGACAGCTTGATACAACTGTGGCATAAAGCTACCCAACACTTCTATTTATATTCTTGCAAAAATTGCACATCCTTGTGTTAAGCTGCTTTTTATTCTTCCTGATTTTCCACCTTTGAGGCAAATTAGATTAGCAAAAACTGAGAAAGTGTGTTTTCCTTGATGATAAAGATTGTATCATGGAGAAAAGGACATGGGGAAAGAACAAAACTGCTAAACGTGGAAGCTGCCAAGAATGACTCAATGCATGTAGACAGCAAGAGGAGACAGGGAGGATGGAATAGCAATAAAAAGGTGTCAGCCCGTTAGATAAACAGCAGGATTTGAGTGAGTCAGAAAATAGCCTAAAAAGTTTCTCAGCCTTGTGACTGTCTTTCATTCAAGATGAAGACAACATGTCTGCCAGTTAGCAAGTGGTCCCTCTTATTTTGTTTTCTCTTTTAAACAGCTGAAGCCTTCTCAGATCTGTTGTTTTCTTTAATTGCCTTTATAACCAAGTTGTGTCCTTCTGACTGTGCTACTTTCAGCTACCTTTAAAGATACATTTCATGGGTCATACATCACCAGTTTGAGAATTTTTCCATTCATAGTTCTGGAAAGTTATGGGAAATAGTTACAATGTGAACTCTATTGTGCCAAAGGGGTGGGGAACAACCTGCCTGCACTCCCTTCCCCACCCCAACCTGCTGATTTAGAATAATGCAGTATGCTGTTTTGTTCTTGAGCTAACATGTTTCAACACCGGGAACAACAGGTCTCCTACAATGATTGTCAATTTAGGAAAGAGTATGAGACAAGTGCAAAATTATTGTGGTATTTCCTGTATCTACACGCCTAACTTCCACACAGTTCACTCTAACATAGTGTCACATATCAAGATGTACTAGAAACTGAATATAAAAGAATAGTAGATCCATCTACTGACTTGGCTACTGTTCCATCTGTATGTGTCTACAGAGGATCCATGACATCATCTTAGTAGGTTTATGGTGGTAGCTTTTGAAAAGTTAGATCAGGGAGAAAAAGATGTGTCTGTTAATACTAGAAATATTCACAATTTAACTTTTTTTATTGGCAGTAACTCACTTGTAACAATTGAAAAAAAAAAGAACTATTATCTAAATGAGTGAAGAAAATGACATAACAACAGGAAAATATATGGGGTGCAGTATATTTTTATGGTACTTGTTTATTATGCTATTAATTATATGAAAGGCAGGGGATGTATCTTCCTGGATTCCAGTAAAGCCATTGACACAGTTTCTCACAGCATTCTGCTATGGAAACTGTCAGCCTCTGGTCTGGACAGGCGCACACTCTCCTGGGTGGAAAACTGGTTGGATGGTTGGGCCCAGAGAGTGGTGGGAAATGGTGTTAAAACCACCTGGAGGCCAGTCACAAGTGGGGTTCCTGTGATGGTTTGAGTCAAAACTCTCCCAAAAAACCCCCACAGTAATCTGCAGCCACCCTTCCTTCCACCCCTCACCCCCCTGGGGAGAAAAGGTAGGAGGAAAGAAAGGCTGAGAATACTAAAAAACAAGCAGACTGAAACTAAGTGATTATATATAATGTATTAACACTAATATGCAACTAAAATACTACATATACAATAATCAGAGAATAAGA
>WAAB01017539.1:0-23247 GCA_013389865.1 Piaya cayana
TTTAGTGATCTCCCTCTCCTTATAGGAAGATCTGGGAGATATAGGAGACTATCCTTGTCCCATTAACTTTTAGTTATATTTTCTCTCCCCTGTCCAACTGAGGGCTCTACCTCTCTTTTCACCCTTTCTCTCCCTCTCCCTCATCCTCTCCTTCCCTCTTTCCAACTCCTGCCCACAGTCATACTGTCAAATTTGGATGTGGAGCAATTTATTAATGCTGCATTTTTCTCCTCTGGACTTAAGAACTGCAGGGAAACTAATCATCCTATATAGGATGATAAAAGAATCCTTTCCTTAGGTAAGAAGACTAGACCATTTAGGAAATAAATCTTTGGACTGCTTTGGACATTTGGTTCTTTGCAGAGTTATGAAAGTGACAGTATCCTCCTTAGTGAGCTTTCGCTTGTATAGGAAGTAGAAATCGTATTAGGTTAGATTCAATGAGCCACGCCACCACTTTTTTTGCTAAACTCAGACAAACGTAGCTTATAAATTTTACAGATAGAAGAGACATCTATGAATTACATGAGTAGAACTGTGCAGAGACTAATGCTTGGCTTCAGAGGTCTGTATTTGCCTGCAAAGACAATGATATCTTGAAATTCATTGTTGTCCAAGGATTGTCTCTGAATAAATAATTTTTTTGGGGAAAAAAAATCTTAAATTACAGTTTGCTAGAACTTCAGAAACAAAAAAGTGGATGTGTGATTCTTACGTCAAAAGAATGTTTCCAAGGAAAGATATAGTAAGTTCACCAGTCATGTATCTAATTTTGGGGTTTGCATCAGAGATTTGAGTAGTTTACGCCAGTTTGGAAGAAAAGACTTCAAATCAAAAAAGAATGTAATCAAATAAGTGTATCTGAAATTGAAGGATAAACTGAAAACAAAAGAAAATCTGACAGTTCAAAGGGAATGTTACAGGCCAAATAATTTGATTTGGACACTTGAAACTTCCATAAATTTGTATGCAATAAAAATCCTCCTTGGGATATTCAGCAGTGCTAATGATAATTGACTACTCACTTGGAAAGACTTTTGGTATAGGCTGATATAGTACAAATCTCTTAATTGTGATGGAAATCCTCAGTCAGTTAAAGGTAGTTAGAGGGAATAAACCAGTATTAGATGTCTTCATGGTATGCAATGCATAAAGTTCCTGATAACACTCAGAACTTTCATTGTTCCCCATATCATGGTTCAGAGGAGCATCATATTCTTTCTCTTGGTGAAACAAATGAATTTTTATATTCTTATTTATTACTAGTCATTCCCATGTTGCTTACTTTTGTAGCACCCGAGGGGCTCACATGTTAAAGTTATGCACTACCTCAAGCAGCAGGTATGTCCTGCCTGTGTTGTTTTGCTGGAGTAGCTGTGTAATCCCTCTTCCCTTGCTGTCCTTGTTGATGCTCTGTCAGGCAATGCCAAGGAAAGATTGGCAACAGACCAGAGGCCCAGGAAACAGCAATG
This sequence comes from Piaya cayana, assembly GCA_013389865.1. Taxonomy (NCBI): domain Eukaryota; kingdom Metazoa; phylum Chordata; class Aves; order Cuculiformes; family Coccyzidae; genus Piaya; species Piaya cayana. The sequence goes on from WAAB01017539.1 coordinate 1,473, forward strand.
AGTTGCAAGTTGGATTCGGCAGGCAGTTCCCCCTGTTACCTCAACCAGAACTTTACAATTTCCTATTGAGGAGTCTTTTCAGGGTGTATTGACAGGAGTGGCAGACAGGGTAATGAAAGACAAATTCCATAACGCAAAAGGCAGAGTCGCTGACAATGAGATCAGAGAGCTGACCTCTGACCCAAGTCAGCATTTTCTTTTCTCTCCCTCTCCTTCCCTCTTTCTTTCTCAGTTTACTGTTTCAGGTTTGCTTATTATATGGAGCAGTTTCAATTGTGACCCTGAGCCCATTATTACTTTGGCTTTTCCCCTCCCCTCAAACAATTGTTTGGAAAATGGCCCCAACAATGTGGAAAAGATGCTGATAAGTATAGAAAAGAGAGGTTAACGAGAAAAGCTCAGAGCTGTTTGCAGTATATATCAAGAGAATGAAAGGAAGAGTCACATTTTCAGTACTGGTGATAACAAGAAAGATTAATGCAAGCCTTTTCTGTGCATTTATAGAAGCGTGTGTGTGTGGTGAGTGTGTGATGAAGTCCTTCTGTCAGTCACTTTCACCAGGAGGTTGAGACAAGCAGTGTCATTTCATTTCCCATAGATTTAATGCTTCAAATTTTCATATCAAAATATGAAGAATGTCCTTATGTTGTCATTTTTCAAGCATTTCTTCTTTTTTAGCCTTTTCCTGCAGATGCACGTGCATTGGTTAAAACAATTAATGGTGTGTATTGTTATTGATTTAGCTCATGAAAGTGGGAAAATATACTGTTTTACCCTAAGGGTGGCGAGAGTAGCACTCTACTGGACATTTGACATCTCACTTCTGAGGTAAGTAGCTTCTTCAGTCCTGTTTTCTTGTAGGGGATGCAGTCTTAATATTGATGCACTTAAAGCATGTAGATGTTTCCCCACATCAAACTATTTTTCTAGCAAAAAAGTGTTGGAATAGTGAGTAGTTGAAATAGAGAAGCCTCACAGCACAGTTATGCAAACCGTAAAGATGTCTTTCAAGACTTTTCCTTCATTTGTCACCTTCAGAAGATTTTCATACTTTCAAGGTTCTCTTCACCCTCTATTTGGGGTGTCTCTATTTTACTGTGTCAATGTCATTGATATTCAGCTAGTTCCATCTTTGCTCAATAAATTTAAACTTCTGCAAATAGTAAGGAGATCTTTTACAGGTGAAGGATACAACCAGTGGCTTCTTAAATGAAAATCTGTAGTTGGGAAACTGATACAGGCAAAATTTAGAATCCTTATTTGAAGAATGCTTTGAAGACCATATCAACAAAAGACATTAAAAATGAAAGGAATCATTTTTGCTTCTGGATGAAGAAGGCTCATCTTAGAAAGAAAAAAGTACACTATTAGATAGATTAATTATCCAGGAATGTAGTTTTTTGGTATCCATAAAGTACAAGGTATTTGAAACCAGACAGGAAGTGATAGAGAAGAAAAAAGAATTCTGTGGAGAAATGCTGAGAATTTTCAACTTGTTGACTTCCATTTTTAATTTACAAGATCAGCACTCTGCAGGACTTTGAGTGATAAAGCCAGTCAAGAAGAAGCAGCTGACCAGCTTGGCTTAACCAAGGGCAAGTCCTGCCTGACTGATCTAGTGGATTTCTGTGATGGGATAACCACATCAGTGGAGGTGGGAAAAGAAACAGGTGTGATCTATCTGGACATCTGTAAAGCCAGTGACCCAGTCCCCCACAACATCCTTCTGTCTAAATTGGAGAGATATGGATTTGATGGGTAGACTGTTTAGTCAATAAGGAATTTGTTGGATGGTTATATTCAGAGAGTAGTGGTCAATAGCTCAAAGTCCAGATGGAGATCCATGACTAATGTCCCTCAGGGGTCTGTACTGTTTAATATCTTCATCAATGATACCGACAGCGAGATTGAGTGAACCCTCAGCAAGTCTGTGGATGACACCAAGTTGAGTGGTGCAGTTGCCACACCAGAAGGACAAGATGTCATCCAGAAGGACCTGGACAAGCTGGAGAAGTGGGCCTGTGTGAACTTCATGAGGTTCAACAAAGCCAAGTGCAAGTCCTACACCTGAGCTAGGGCAATCCACAGTTTCAATACAGGATAGGGGATGACATGATTGAAAGCAGCACTGCAGAGAAGGTCTTGGGGCTGCTGATTGATAAGAAGCTTGACATAAGCCAGCAATGTGTGCTTGCAGCCCAGAAAGCCAACTGTGTCCTGGGCTGCATCAAAGGAATCATGGCCAGCATGTTGAGGGAGGTGATTCTGCCCTTCTACTCTACTCTTGTGAGATCCCACCTGGAGTACTGTCTCCAGTTCTGGAATCCCCAACATAAGCAGAATATGGAACTGTTGGAACGGGTCCAGAGGAGGGCTACAAAGATGATTGGAGGGCTGGATCAGCTCTGCTATGAGGACAGGCTGAGTGAGTTGTGGTTCTCTGGAGAAGGTTCTGAGAAGATTTTGTAGTGACCTTCAGTACCTGAAGGGGGCCTACGGGAAAGCTGATGTGTGACTTTTTAAAAGGTGGGAATGGCTATAAATTAGAGGGAAGACAATTTAGATTAGACATTCGGAGGGAATTCTTCATGATGGGAGTAGTTATACACCTGAACTGGTTGCCCAAAGAAGTTGTGGATGCCCCCTCCCTGGAAGTGTTAAGGGTTAGGCTGGGGCCTTGAGCAGCCTGGCTAGTGGGAGGTGTCCCTGCTCATGGTGGGGAGGTTGGAACCAGATGATCTTTAAGGTCCTTTTCTACACAAAGCCTTCTGTGATTCTATGAAGATTTTGTTCTTCATAAAACTTTAGTGTACTGCATTATTAGAGACTAAAAAGAAGAAGTTCTAAGAATCATCCAAATCTGGCCTTTCTTTGTCTATTCATCTGGATTGTTTTGTTATTAGAAATAACTTGGATATGGAAAACATTCCATCTTAAAGCAACGTATCTCTTTGGGAGTAATTTTGTTCTCCAGCCAATAGGCATTTTTGTTTCTCTTACGGGACACTTATCAGGTTCAAGCATGTTTTGCCTCTTTTGCAAAGGACCACAAATGAAATCAAATATCACAGAGTACCTAGGGATTATCTATGACTCATACTGAACCTTATTATAGGTACTCTTTCTTACACCAGCCTCTCCCATGTGAAAGTAGCCCTATTAGTATTCTCCACTAATGCTTTAAAGCAGGCCATTGTATAAGGGAATAAAGATGGAACCTCTAAATTATTAATAATCAAAAAACCTCTCCTATATCATATCAATTCAGCAAAAAAAAAAAAGCAATTTGCTACGGTGGAATAGGCATTAATTGAAAGGTTGACCTTCATTCAGCACAGCTTAGACGAGATCAGCAGAGTGGAGGCACTGGCAGACTGCATTTCTCCAGAGGGCTTCCAGCTTCTTGTTGTGATGCTTTAGATGAGGCTTTGTATCCTGCCTCACTTCAGGGACTTGTTAAACTGCTGAAATTTGTGAAGTGAGGAAAAGAGCGGTATTTGTACACAGACTTCTGGCATACTTCAAAATACGGGGCCAGCAGGGTCATACCTTTCAGCATCGACCTGTGAGCTTGCCTGCCTCACATTCCCAAAGCCTGGTGAGCCACGTGTAGGTAGCAGTATACTTCTATTCAAGACACTATGGCACCTAAATTTGAATTTTCTATTGATTTGGTTTCAACAAATTGAGTAGATAAGGATACTGACCAATGTTTATTTTGCTGGTGATGGTAATCACCAATGGACTGTGAAAACAGGCAAAGTCATACTTCCCTTAACTTTTTTTTTTCCTGGGAGACTAATATTCCAAATTTGGCTTCTTGACGTGGAATAATTTCTTTTCCTAAGAAGAAAGAAAATATGTATATGTTTTTATCATTATTTAAGTAAGCTGAAAATAGAAATTAAATGAAAGATTTTGTTGAAACTCTTTGGAAATGATGAAGTGTATGCTCATAACTTGGAGCATATTTCTGTGTGTCATCTCTAAAGTCAATAAGTTTTTCAGTCCATGTTTTATAATTAACCAGTAGTTACTTCACTTTGATGAAGTCTTATGATATCATATCTAAAGAGTCACTTTCAGAATCTACTCCTCTCAAGAAAAGAGATTCCTCAGCTAATGTCAAGTGAGGGAATGGCAGAGCTCCAGTTGGAGGATGGAACTGCTCCTGCTGATATGCCATATTATGATAAGACTAAATATAAGGTCCTTAACATTATTCTTCCATTTACAGATTGTGGTTTTCAAAGTTAAAACAAGGAAGAATGAGCATGTGATGTTCAGTATGGCAGCCTAGCAAAAGAAAACCAGTTGTGTTGCACAAGCACTGTCAAAAGAGTTAAGATACTTGCCTCTTTTTTCTCTAGCCATACTTTTTTTTGAAAAAAAAAGCAAAAAAACCCAACAACTGAAAAACCCCTCTGTAAGGTGATTACAAAACCATCTAGATCAAACATTTTTATTTCAATATGCATGCAAATGGAAAAAAAACCCAGCTGTATTATTGACTGACTGAAGACAGGTTTACTGCCTCTGAACTGCCTCTGGAAATCAAGATTATAGCATTTACAAAATGTTGGATAATGTCCATTGCATATTAATTAGAAAAAGAATTCATGAAAATATTCTTCACATTACTGTCAAGATCACAAAATTAGGTGATCAGTTAATTTCTTTGACATTCTGTCATAACTAGTTCATGTTATGACATCATAATACAAGTGTGAAAGGAAGTCAGTGTTCAAAGTTGAAGGAAAATTACATCATTAACAAATTAGAACTGTGGGGAAATGGAACAGTTAGGTTTCTGTGCTATTTCTGGGAGTATGATAGTAAGCAGTGGATACTTTTTGGAACACCTTTTTATAGACTTTTCATTACTTACAGACTTGGTTTCTGGTTTTATTTTCTAGAAACTAAGCGCTTTTTAAAGACAAATAAAACTACTGCTTATTTCTCACATTTGCTGGAAAAGTGAAAGTGAGTGAAAAGCGTAGATAAAGCACCTCATGTTTTAAATTTCTCTGCATTCAGTAAAATTCAGAGTCTCTTTAGAAATACAAATTTACAGAACAATTAATTTATGTTTTTAGTGTTCTTTTGTAGTACAAAATTAGAATGGAGAGCAGATGAGATTAGACAGTTCACATAATGAAACAGTATAGCAGAACAGAGAAATATGTTAAGCTGGTTCTGCGGTGACCAGCCTCACAATGGAGAAAGTAATCGGACTCTTGTGTTACTCCAATGGGGGAAACACAACCAAATACAACTCCTCTGTGCAGGTATAGGTGGGGAGTGTAACTTGCTATAGTTCTTTCAAAGGCAAAGCACACTCCTGTTTACTCTTTGGGATATTTAGTAGACAAAAGTAAGCTAGAAACCTACTGTTCCTCCTTATCCCAACACTTTACTTTCCCCACTAAATGATATTGTTCTAACAAAGTCCTTTATCAGTTTTTGCTCTAATACTCTATAGGGGAGTCACACAATCATTTGTGCATTCCACCTAGCAATGTTTCTACAAAAGGGCAACCCAGAATCCTTAATCCTATTACTTCTATATAGATTGTGAAAAGACCTAAATATTATCTGTATAGCACTCAGAGAAAGATGAAATAGGACCAGCTTCGGCTCGTTCCTTGTACTTTCACTTGTGTTACACTGTGCACGGAAGATAACATCGTTTGAGGTGACTGGATGCATATAACATAGCTTCCCCACTCCAGTAATATTTTGGCAGGCGGGGAAGGTATCAAGGAAAAGTCACCCAGAAAGTGTAGGAGGTTTACAGATTTCCTAAATAGTCAAAATGTGTAACACAGTTTGGACTACAACTTCTCTTACACTGCTTGTCTGTTTGTCTACTCCCTTACTCACATTCAGACTCTGACAATTTCCTCAGCTCACCTCTGTATTTCCTCTTTTCTCACTTTTTTTCTGTCTGTCTAAACCTGTTCCATTCAAGTTATTCCCTTTTAATTATACCTATTCCTTCCACCAAAAATGTTAGCTAGCTGACATGAGTCACCATCTTATTGATCATTTTACTTTGTATTTTTTTATCCTTCTTCATCTGTCTTTGTACAGCTCGCAAGCTTTTGAAAAGAGGCTGCATTCCACCCTGAATATAATGGATAGTTCACTTCATAACACAGAGTGTACCTTAGTTCTTGTTGGCTTATACTCAGTGTAGAAATAAATGTGTACTTCAGTACCATTCTAAACAAAATTACAAATGTGTGTGTTCCTTTCACAACAACATAAAATAATTTGACTAGATCTACATCTTTAGGAAATTTTATTAGTTTCCCAAATCTGTAAGCTAATCAAAGATTAATTCATATTTTCATCATTTAGTGTCTATCTGTCTCTTTCAGCTATTTCTCTATTGGATTTTGCAGCTTTCTTTTATTTATTCTTTTCTTTATTCTGTTATCCTTCTGTACTGAATCCTTTCTCTGGCTTTGTCTACTGTCTGTAATGGTGACACTTCATGAACAGGAAGAGAGCATTTCTGAAACTAACTAACTTTCTAGTTTTCCCTGTATTCTATATTGCATCACTGCTCAGTGTTAAGCAAGTTGTATCTCATGAGTGATGAAAATTTGTATTATATCTACATTTTTAATAAAAAAGCATTTAATTCATACTGCAAGCTAGACAATTTATTTTATTTTATGTTGCTATTTCCAAGTGCTCGTAAGCTTCTGAAAGGTTCTAGCGGCCTTCGAAGCTTCTCTTCCAGTGCTTACCTTCCAGTAAAAAAGGTGGAAAAACTTGCTTTTTGAGTAAATTTGGTTGAGCAATCCTTTTCGTTTGTTTCTAAAACACCTTCTCCCGTCTGCTTTCTAGCTAACATTTTTTTACACAATCATATCACACTTTGTCACTTAGGAAAATAATTGCTCTATTTTGCCAGTGGTATTTAGTCAGTTGATCATGGTTCTTAAATTGCATGTGAGAGAAAGAAATTAAACCCAACCTAACTGTCTCTGTACTCTCTTAACACTAAGATGATTTTTTCTGTTTTCTATGTTGTTTGCTGTCCTCTGCCTTGGCTAGCCCATCAGGATAGTTGGAGATTTTCCTAAAAAAATCTGCCCACATAAAGCATGGTCCACAAAGCTGTACCAAAGAGTCACCAGGAAGCCTTGTTAGCAGATCTGTGAAATAATTATTCATGGTGTCCTTATGGTAATACATATCTTATTACAGTGATAAATTCCGGTGTCAATTAAAATTTTGTCTTGGCAATAAGCATTTAGGATTAGTAAGGAGTAATAAGATAAGTGCTCTTAGATTTAAAAAAAAAAATTAAAATAATAATTTATCCCACAGCGAACTGTTTCTTTCACTCCTTTTTGCGTGTCTGAAATCCAGAAATGAAAGTGCACATATTCCCTATGGGAAATTGCAAAGACATTCTTCATAACACTCTATGCAAATATAGCTTAAAAGGGCCTGATAATATGAACAAAGCTTGCACAGATGCGAACATACTCACTGGTAATTTAACAGGACTATTCATGTGCGCAACTGTTTTTTCTCATGAACAAGACTTGCACAGTGAGTCTTAAAGTCTTAAAGCATGTTTAATCAAATAAGTTAATGATTTCTCTTCAACATATCAGGATAATCGAGAGAAGGTTCTATTGGGGAATGAAAGCTTCCCTGCCTGTTCCTATTTGACCTGACTACTGCCCAATAGGCCACCTACACTGTCAGCTCTGTGCTGGTTCATGTGAGGTGCCACTGGGATGGTGGAGATGCAGGATCCTAGCAGGCTGTACAGATCACTACGCCATCCTTTTAGAACCTCTGTTGCTGTTTGTGGGAAATAAGGCCAACAGATACAGAAATAAAGAGCCCCCTTCTATTACAGCACCTCCTCACTAATCCTCACACTTAGTGCAGCAGCATGTTCAGGTGGGCTCAGGTAATGTTTGTTTTATCTAGCATTATTTATTTTAATCTGCAACAGCCCAGCCACAAACCTAAGTGTCTGTCTTCAGGTCTGTAGTTCTACCATAGTGCTTTTTCAGGAAACCTCCTCAAAACTACTTTCAGACACTCAAGCTGCCAATTTTAGAAGGGTATTCTCTGTGTGGTTTTCTGGATAAAGGTGGTCTCCTTCAGAGTATGCATAGTTTAAAGCCTGCAGGCTCCTAGTGACACATTTGATGCTATCCTCACTCCTTTGGTCATACAACTTACCTATATTTGCAAACAAAATGCCCAGCACCTTTTCTCTGATCCAGGATGTGATCCACTCTTAGGCTCATTTGAGCTTAAGTTTAAGACGGAAGACCCTAAGTTATTCTTTTCAATCAGCATCTGCTTTTGGTCCTCACTTTCTCTCATTCCTCTTTCTCTGCCTTTTGTAGTTTCAAGAGGCATGATCTACACTTAACCTGTGGTTCTTCCCAACCCAATATGCTTTATAAATCTTTGAGTCTCTCATACTGTGTTCCCTACTGTATAGAATAAAGTGGAAATTGACTTCTGCGGAGGCTATTACCCAGATTTATTGATCTGAAAGGATAACATTTTCTTAGGCAAAACTGAAGCTAAACATGAAGAAAAGAGATTAAACATATTTGGTCCTGTGAGCTTTTTATTGCCAAGGTGCCAGGACCTTATTTCCGTTTTGGAATAATCTATTCTCTTTCTTTTCTCTATTTTTTTTTTCTTTGAGCTCACTGAAAATGTCTGTATTTGTTTCCATGTTGTAGTTCAAAGCCTCTCTTTTTAAATTTTAGTAAGGACACTTCTCTGCAGGCTTTTCCTTAGGCCTGAAGTGGGTTTGCTCTTCCTGAAATTTCTGCAGCAGTTCTTTTTAATATCATGCCAGCTTGGAATTGAATTTCTTTTTCACCTCTGGCATCTGTGACATGAAAAATATACATTTCTGTTTTCTGAAAATAAGAGACAGTTAATATTTTGACATGCAATGAGTCTAGACCTACCAGTTAGGCAGACTCAAATCTTTACAGTAGAGTTTTTTCGACATTTCTTTTTAAAACCTATTTTTGTTTTTTCCAACTGATGTAACTAAATAAGCTTTAGAAACCTCATTTTCAAAATTTTGTGGGTTTTTTTCCAGTTATAGGGCACATATTTCTCAGAGAGGTAAAGAGTTCCACAAAATGACTAAAATAGATTTTTGTGTATATAGCATCCCGTTTGTGAAATGTTTGATAATGGTTAAACCTCAACACGTGATTTGTCTTTTAAATATCTAAACTAAACCTGAATTTCAGTGTATTACTAAATGTAAGCAATGCTGTGATATCAAAAAGGACCATATGTAAATGATTGCCAGGACACAGGTAATCAAATCCTTGATTTTTTGATAAACAGACTGTCAAGCTATCATTTGAAATTTTCCAGAGAAACCATATTGATCCTATTTATAGTCTGCTAGAGCTTGAATGTGTTAATATCAGTTGTCCAGAAACTTCTTTGCCTTTTCCATGATTTATTGAGATTTGTAAGAGCCATTTTTCTATCTGCTCCTCTGATTTGTCCTCATCAGCCCTTGCTACCAGTTTTCTAATAGAAATATCTTCTCCTTTGTCTTTGAAGACACATGGAAGTATCTTTTCTCACATTCAGTTCATTTTTGGCATATGTAAGATTTGGCTTCTAGGCCAGAAATCAGCAGCTTGGGTGGAGTCCTGAATACCTTCGACATTGAATGGTCTTTGTACAGGGGTCCATCCCCGTGGATATGATGAGATTCAACACATAGAAGAACTAATGTGTCCATGCTGTTCCATGCTGAGGAATTTACTTTGAGTTGCTCCACTTGCAAATTTATTTCATTTAATTCAGCTGGTTTCACTTATAAATCTACAGTGACATAAAATCTTTCTTACTACAAATCAAATTATTCCACTCTTAGGAATGAGATATTGTCTTGACTTTCAAAATGTAGGTGAAATTCTGTTTTGTGGAAAATGTTTTTTAATTTTAATACACATTGGTTAGAGTAATGAATTAGTGGTGAGAGGTTTCCATGATTCATAAAACTAATCCATCTTTTTGTTAAATTAATTGTTTACAGAAGCAGAGTGACTGTATTTTGCCCTCCAGTCATGCGTATGGAGATGGACTGATTTTTTTAACAAACTCATTTCCTGCAAACTTCTCCTTACAGATTCAGTATAGGTTGGTACCTCTTCCCTTAGTGTTAGTGCTGATGGTTTTGGAGGTAGAATTTTGCTAGATTTTTTTTTTTTTTTTTATTTTAACAACATGGACTTTAATCACCACTGTGGGCATTATGACTCTTTGAGATACATATGTCATCAAGGATCCTATTCTTCAAGTTAGTTTTCTGTTTAATTTTTGAATTCTCACTTCAGTTCTGTTACTCTTTCATATGCATTGCTTTTTTACCTGTTTCCTAATCCAGTATCATATATAAAACCAGGTAATGGCCAAGGAAGATTTTTCAAGCTGTTCCTCACAGAAAAGAGAGAGAAAATGTCTGGTCCTTCAGTCCTCAAGGAAGATTACTATACAGTTTCTTAGCATCTACAATCACAATTACAAGGTGGATATTTCCTTCTGTCACTTCTGTTTGTTCTTAAAGACAAAAGTACATAAGAAATGCTCTATTTGGTCCAACCAATGGACATTTTTGGAAGGATACTTTCTCCATTCTCCTGACAGGCTCTCCCCTGCTACTCTCACTTTGGAGTACTGCCTTCTGGAATAGCCTGGGAGTACTCCACCTCATTTAAGGCACATTGGTCCTTTTAGTGTTTTGTCAACCTGAACTTCAGAGATTAAAGCCTTTTTTTTTTTATTTCATGTCAGGAATGACTGATTCTTTTTTATCCCCATTGCTCTCTTCACTCAGATGCATATATGTCCCATCTCTGTCCAAGACATTCTTCCTTCTCCAAGGTACATACTACTCACTCCAAACTAGTTGCAAATGCATGTTAAGCTGTCTTGCTCATGCTCCTGAGTAAAGCTCTTTCACACTATCTTGGAAGCAATTATCCAAGGTAGGAATCAAAGTCTACAGGCCTAAATCTGAATACTTGGACTGTCTGTTGAAGCATTCAGGTTGTCTGTGTAAGCTTTATTTCATAGTCCTCTGTATTTTCTACAATGAAATCTTTTAAATGCATTCATTTGCAAAGGCAGTGTAAAATACTAAGGCCGTGTAACATGGGCTTCATTACAGCTGGTCTGAATATTACTTTCCTCAACCCCTGCTACAAAGATCTCTCAATGAAAAGGTAATTGTTGTTGTTGCAAAGCTTCCGAAAAAAAATGCATCAATTCATGTTCTCTAGCATCCATGTGCAGATTCATACTTTGACAGTTTCCCCTGTATTTCTCAAAATTTCTCATACATATCTATCATTCCCTCCCATAAAATGACAGGTGTAGTTATTTTTAGTCACTCCACTATTCCATGTTTGGTTCACATTTTTTCTTGGCTCATTCAGTCAATACAGAAAGAACGGTAGGAAGGAGAGGTTTGTGTTTTATGGTAGATGTACACAATCTCTTTGAGATTAACTTTTTTATTGTCTATATTGCCCATATTAACAAGTTCTTCTTAATCAGTGGTGAAGGAAGAAAAGTGACAAGAGTCTAGCTTTTAATCAGAATTATAACTGTAAATATTTGTTCTTTGGTTATGGAGGAACCGGAGCTGCTCCCAGCCATTAAAACAATTAAAGGTATTTGATTGTACCTTGCTAAGGCACAAAATCCTTATATGGAAGAAACGAGCTGCCATCAACTGTTTTTTTTAATATCTCACAGCTTCTTTGAGTTCATCCCTAATGGGACTACTACACAACATATCTTTTAAGGAGTGCTACTGCAGGAGCAAGCAGTAACAGAAATCGTCTTTGCAGAGAAATCTCAATGTACAAGGAAGCCTCAGAAATAGTTTCTCTTAGCAAACCTAAACCCAGAACCTGTAGTTCCAACCCGTAGGTACCCTGGGAAAATACAGTTACTAAGGTTACATCATTGAAAATAAAACTATTTTGAAAAAGACACCTACAAAGTAGACACCATGAAGTGGAGGTAATGTCTATGTGAGAAAGTGCTTGGATCTTTGGAAATTCTGTAGTTAAGTTTTGGAAGTATATCTTCATATGTAATATTTCAATTACTTGGAACCCTTGTGGAAGAAAAATAACCTTACTTGTGAATACATGTGTTCTTTATAAACTCACAGAAGTGGGGGGAAGTAGTCAGCAAAGTCAGAGAAAATTCAGACTCTAAGAGGAACGGATTTACACTTTGATTACAACATCAAGTGGTATTCAAGAGTGAATCTAACCATTTTGCTGAATCTTGTAGAAGACAGACACTTCCTCCTACAGGTCACCAGTCAGAAAGTCATTATGTTAACTTGTATTCAGCTATACTATTTCCATGTTTCAAGAACTAACAATGAAAAACAGATGTCTTCCACATTCCCAGTGTACTCGTACACTTCTGTTGTACCACTTTTATGGAATGATGAGCACCTTATTTTGCAATGTCTAAAACTGACAGTTTTAAAAATATTTCTATCTTTGACTAAGAAAAGGTCATACTTTAAAAGTTTTAAAATGTTATGATAGAAATCAATATGGTAAAGGTCAAGGTGTCCACAAAACTTTTTTTGAATGCTTTATGTATTGGTCTAAGCCTTACAAATTAGACACATGTGATACACTAAATTTGAATCCCTGCAGATGATTAAACAGAACTGAAGTGCAGCACAGCAATGTCTTCACAGATAATTTCATGAAACTATGCAGCAAGATTAAAAGCTAAAAGGAGCAGTAGCAAACAAACTTCTTATTAAGCTTGAATTGTGCTCCAGAGCATAGTCAGTTCAACACATGCTTCCAGAGACATGTTAATTCCTGGTGTTTTAGAGGGTCTTTTTGCACAAGGTTTATCCCCTCACAAGGAATCTCAGAAAGAAATAAGTGCAGGTTGTCTATTCCATGTATAGATACTTTACAATTAGAACTGAGAGAACACAGTATGAAGAACATAGGTTGGAAAATAATTCCAGCTTCATGACGCTTGCTGAGAGAGTAAATATACAGCATGTTAATAATTTATATGTATGTCCATATGTGTATGAGGAATATGTGCAAATGAGGGAAAGCTGAGGGAATAAGTGAAAGTGGAGTGGATCTGAAAAAAGTATAAAAGGTTTATTTCATTCTTATAAGAAAGGATGTAGAGGTAGCAATGCTGTGTAAGCTTTGTTGAAAGTTTATTTTCTTTTAAGAGACTGTTGGTTAAAATGTATAAAACCAGGTTGTTTATACTAAAAATAATAGGCTTTGACACTGTAACTGTCATATACTTCCAGAAAAACAGTTAGCAGTTCCCTGAATGACTACTAGAACAGAATTCAGAATATTTAAGGAAGAAAAATCTCCTTACAACCACAACCCTCTCTATGTAGAGAAAAAAGAGGGTGAAAATATATTTTCTTATGACAAAACTTGTTTTATGTAAAGGCTGACAGGCTGAGAAATTAGTAGCGGCAGTTGAAACCAAGAGAAACAAATCAGGGCTAATGATAGACCTGTTGAAATTGTGTGTGGTTACTTTGAGCACCTCTAAAATTAGCACATGGAGCTTTTTCAATTTAGGCCAGCTCTACTGAAGCAACTTGTTTACTCCTGAGGTTCCTACTTAAAAGTGCAGTGAATTTAAGACTGCTTGAAAATTTCTGCTTTCTTCTTTTAATTTGCTTGCATAAAGTATATAATTTCTGTCTAGGCTCATTTTAAAGTAGATTTTATAAAATGTGATATCCTTACTAAGACAGTCTTGAGAATTATCATAAAGAAAATATGTCTGCTAAGAAATTTAAGTAAAAGAGAGAATGAGGGCTCCAAGGTGTTCCTATACAGAGCTTCTAGTCAACATGAAGGTTTGAGAAAAGTGAATTTCATGCTTAACTGAAAATTTCAGCAACAGTTGCAATTATATATAAATACAATAGAAACACAGGGGTAAATATTAATTTATTTTCTAATAAGCAATTTTTGTTTAAGTCAGATTGGTTTGCACTAAGTTTATTGGAGCTCTTTATTTAAAGCATTTCACAGCTCTACTATAAATGTCAGAAAATCTTTCTAGATGGCAAAAAAATCAGTAAAGGGAATGTTGTCTTCCTGATAAACCCTTGGACTGCAAAGGAAATACTGAAGAACAGAAAAGGAACTACTGTATTTCTATCCCTAAAAATAATCCAACTGAGTACACAAAATAATTATGTCTGTTTAACAAAATTATATTAATATTGTCTAGGTGAGTATTGACTAAATATAGAGGTACAAGGTAATGTTGTGGCAACAGATTAATATCTATAAGGTATACCATGTGCACAGTACCTGTTTTTTTACAGCATTACTTGTCCAGACATTAGAGAAATGCCTGGACTGTTTATACAAATTAATACTCTCAGCCCAAGCATCACTAGGATTAGAAGAAGGAGAGGTCTACATTGACTGTAGTTCATGATTGCTGCTCAACCTTGCTTTCTGCCCCTTGAAAAATAAGTTGAAATCAATTGCTTTCTTCATGTGCTACAACTGTGAGAGTAACAGGAGTGCAATAAAGACCATAGTTGTGAAAACTGGCTAAATAGGCTGCTACTATGGATTATCACCTGCTTGGAACATCAAAATGAATGTCATTTAAAACTTTGGAATTTCTCTTTGAAATCCGCAAATTAAAAGGACTTCTGTAAAGTCAGACTATGTGTTGTGACAACTTTTGAAATGTTAACCCTGTTGCTTGATTTTATAACAGGCAAAGACTAGTTTCTGGAATGAATGGTTACATTAATAATATCCAAACCTTTTGACCTCTGTGGATTAGTAGTATCTATGGACTTGATGGATATATTTGGAAGCCCAGAAGTGCTTCCAGTCATTGAGTACTTCTGCAATCATTTTAGATTTCATTTTATTTTGTGTTTTGTCCTTTAAAATATTAGAAATACACGTATAAACAGATATCTAAAACTGTACCCCAAGGATCTGAAATTGAGACAAATGTCTGGGAACTGATTCCTCATGTTGTGCTAACTGCAGTTGCCCGTTGGCTTATAAAAATGCCCCTTAAATTCCATTCTCGTCCAATCTTAAATAATGGTCTCACGTCCTCCCCCAGATGACTAGTTAAGAAGAATATGTATATACTTGCTTATAGTGAGAAAAATAGTGAATTAATGTAGGAAGGATTACATCATGTCTATGGCTAACAGGAGCCAGAGCTCTAGGTTTTCTCTGCAGAGTTTGTGACAAGAAACTACAGGCCAAAAGGTCAAGAAAAATATTTGGAATTGAACATGCAAGGGAAAGGTGTAAGAGAAGAGATATGCAGTCTGAATTCCCTGAAAGAGTTCTCTCGAAAATATGCACTGCTGTTATACCTATCGACCACAGCTTAGAGAAAAAACAAATTGGCAACATTAAAATCTGAGAGATTTGAGGCAGATAGTGGTAGTATGACAAGCATGATCCAACTATTTCTTTTTCACGGTGACTTTATTGTCAATCACAGTACAAAACTCTTTACTTTTTTTTTTTTTTTCATTTGCATCAGTTATGATGTAGCGGTTAGGCTACTGGAGATATAGGATAAAATTACCATGAATTACTCCCTACTGTGAGAGACTGATAATATGAGAAAGTTCTGACATCAGTTTTCTTTGCAAGTTTATGTCACTCCTTCCTCAGATATACGTATTACTCCAGATGCAATCAGGAGTGGAAAAGGCCCGAATGTTTTGGATGAGGTGAAATCAGAATGTTGAATGGTAGCATTACTGGTTGCTTTTGTAATCAAGTCCACTTCCAAAAAAACTTCATAGTGAGCCTTCCTACATTTGAACAGAACACAGCTCTTATGTCAGAGCTGTCCTGCAGTACCTCAAAACAGTACTTGGAAGCCAGGTCATCTCTCTCAGACATAGCACGGTAAGAATTCTGTGTAGATTGTGTCTCGAGTCTCACAATGAGCTACTGATGTAATACTTTAGCAACTGAAGTCTCAGAAGGTTTTCCCCATCCTAAATGATATTTTCAGAACCATAGTACATTAAGGGTCTTCTCTACACAATGATGGAGTGTTAATAGAGTAGTAATGAAAATTTACTATTTTATATTATTTATATAATTTAACGTACTTTCATTTGAAGAAAAAGATGTACAACCACATTTTCATTACTACTTTCTTTGAATTTTTGTCAGTCTTTAGAATGTTACCTTAGTATAAGTTAAATTGACATACATGAAAGAGGACTTATTCAGTCCTCAGCAATTAGAATCATAAAATCATAGTCATAGAACGGTTTGGATTGGAAGGGACTATGAAGGTCACCTAGTCCAATGCCCTGCAGTGAACAGGGACATCATCAACTAGATCAGGTTGCTTGGAGGCCCTTCCAACCTTACCTTGAATATTTCCAGGGTTGAGTCGTCTAACATGTCTTTGGGCAACCTGTTCCAGTGTTTCACCACCTTCACTGAAAAGAATGTCTTCCTAATATCTAGTCTAAATTTCTCTTCAAGTTTAAAACTATTACCCCTTGTCCTGTTGCTACAGGCCCTGCCAAAAAGTTTGTTACCATCTTTCTTATAAGTGTTGGAAGGCTACAACAGGGTCTTCTAGGAGACTCTTCTCCATGCTGAAAATCTCTTTCAGCTTCTCTTCACAAGGGAGATGTTGCAGGCCTTTGATGATTTTTGCGGCCCTCCTCTGGACCTGCTTTCACAGCTACATGTCTTTCCAGAGCTAGATGCAGTATTCCAGGTGTGGTCTTAGCAGAGCAGAATGGAGGGACAGAATCACCTGCTTCTTTTGATGCAGCCCAGGATATGATTGGCCTTCTGAGCTGCAAGCACACATTGCTGGCTCATGTCTCCAGCTTCTCATCCACCAGGACCCCTAGGTCCTTCTCCTTAAGTCTGCTCTCAGTATCTTCATCCCTGCCCTGTATTGATACTGAGGGTTGCCCCAACCTAGGCACAGGGTCTTGCACTTTGCCTTGTTGAACCTCAGGAGGTTTTTTTCACAAGGCCACT
The DNA here is from genome assembly GCA_013389865.1 of Piaya cayana. Lineage (NCBI taxonomy): Eukaryota > Metazoa > Chordata > Aves > Cuculiformes > Coccyzidae > Piaya > Piaya cayana. Next base: position 18,566 of record WAAB01017539.1, read on the forward strand.
TCTCCAGCTTGTCAAGGTCCCTCTTGATGGCATCCCACCCCACGGGGTTACCAACCTCACCACTGAACTTGGTGTCATCCACAAACTTGCTGAAGTTGCACTTGATACCATCATCTATATCATTGATGAAGATATTAAACCATGCCAGTCCCAGAAAAGACCCCTGATGGACATGGCTTGTCACTGTTCTCCATGTGGACATCGATCTGCTTACCACTACCCTCTGGGTGTCACCATCCAACCAATTCTTATCCACCACATAGTCTCAAATACACATCTCATCAATTTAGAGAGAAGGATGTTGTTGGACCAATCACAGACCTTAGAAAGGTCCAGACAGATGACATCCACGGGCTTTCCCACATCCACTGAGGTACTCACCCCCTCAAAGAAGGCCACTAGTTTGATGAGATGGAACTTGCCCCTAGTGAAGCCATGCTGGCTGCCTTGAGTCACCTTCCTGTCCTCCATGTGCCTTAGTTTAGCTTCCAGAAGGATTCTCCCAGGCACAGAGGGAAGGCTGACAGGTTACTAATTTCCAGGGTCCTCCTTTCTACCCTTTTCAAAAATGGGTACAGTGTTACCTTTTTTCCAGTCACTGGACTTTGCTTGACTGCCATGACTTTCCAAATATCATTACTTTACCTACAATCCTTTGCAATAGTCAAGGAATATACAATTTGATACTAATTTAATTTTTTTCTTAGCAAGTTTTTGCCTGTTTATCATTTTTCCATTTAATCTTATGCTTCAGATGTTATTTTTCAATTTAAACATACCATTCTAATTACAACTATAAAGCCAGTAGAACGCATTTAGTTTCATACATAATTTCACGTGATCTTTGATAAACAGTAAAATGATATGCATCCACAGTTCAAGAACTAAAAATTTAATAATAAGAAAGGGAAATTAATATTATCTTTTCTTGGAATATGTCAACAGGGCAGAGGTTTCCTGGTATTTTAAAAATTATGTAGATATTATTGCAGAAATGTTTGGTTTATCAAATACAGATATAATTTTCATCATTTTACTCTTACAATTAATACATAAGTCCCAAATGATGATTTTCATTAGGGAAATTCCCACCCCACAATTTCTCTGTTCCTCTCATAATATATATTTGGTATATTTAGTATGTGCCTCTATACATTTAGAAGGAAGTGGCTTACATAAAAATGAAGATTTCATGAAAACGTGATCAACACATCTTTCTATTTGTGATTGTATTTTTATTTTATTTTAGTGATCCTCAGGTAATGGACACTGAATTGTGATAGCAATCCCTCTTGCTTTCAGACATGAATATAAATTACCAAATGAGTCCTGATGAAACAAATAGAAGTAGGGACAAATTAGAAGTAGGAAAATGAGGAAACAATGTCCTCTGCACAGGTCAGTGTCATGACTTGAGCACAAGCCACAGAAATGTGGCAAGTAAAGATAAAGTAAGACTGTTTCAGTCACTGTGTGCAAGGCATGAGTGCCGTCTTTTCACAAGGGCATGTAGTGATAGCATGAAGGGCTATAAATTTGAGGGGGGACAATTTAGACTAAACATTAGGAAGAAAATCTTCATGATGAATTTAATGAGACACTGGCACAAGTTTCCCAGGGAAGCTGTGGATGCCCCCTCCTTGGAAATGTTCAAGGCCAGACTGGATGGGGCCTTGGACAGCCTGATCTAGTATGAGGTGTCCCTGCTCATGGTAGCAGGGATTAGAATTAAATTATCTTTAAGATCCCCTCCAACTCAAACCATTCTATTATTCTATGATCTCCCAGGGGGCAATAGGCATTTTTTTTGTTGTTTCAATATTATAGAGCATGGTTCTTACTGAAATATACGTTTTCTAAAATTTATTTATCAAGACTTTTCCTCTGGTATGTTTCTAGTCCCTCTGAATCTGGCATTATCAGTAGACAATGCTTATGCCATCATGAGCATTGCTAGAGAAAGGATTCATTATAATCTTTGGATAGACCACTTATATACGCCTACTACCATTTATTTTGGTAAAGATCTATCAATAACAATGCTGTGTTGGCTTTCCAGCCATTGACCTACTTATCATAGCAAGGCTGGAGCTATATTTTTAGTAGATTTTTGCAGAGCCATTTCTGAGAACAACATGAGACACAGTGTAAGAACCTCTCTGAAGTCCAAATATGAAATGTCCATTGTCTCTCCTGACAGAGAGGACAGTTTCACTTTTGCAGGAAAAGATTAATTTGGCTTGATTGAATTTGCTCTTGACAGCTCCAAGTTAGCCGATTCCCTTACCTAGGTGCTTTCAAGCTGGCAGGTATCCCATGAATCCTTTTTCAGTGAATGGAAGTTATGGAGTTGTGGATGCTTATTTTTCTTCATCTGCTTACTCATAATTCATCTTTAAGCAACCACAGATGTAGTTTATTGGGCTCAGAAGACTTAAATTCCTTATGTGTCTAACATGTTTATTGTCTTTATCTTGCTCTATCATTTCCTAGTTTATTTTTATAATTCTTTTTAACTTGGACAAAAGGAACAGAAAAGCAATAAAACCTCCATTGAAATCCCTAGAACTCTAACTTAGTATACTCAGAAATCCAAATTGAAGCTAGAGTGATATCAGAGAGAAAGGTAAAAGCAATTATTCCAACAACAAATACAGTGAAATGCTGACTAAAAAATGGCATGTTTGGAATGAGGTCTCAGCCCCGTTTCCAAAATTCTGTTAAACTCTATCATCTCATCTTTACTGATAATTTCACTGTTGGGAGTAAAAACCATCCAGCTCCAATTTAAATGATATTGTCTTAAGGCAAATAATTTGGAATCATGAATCAATGTGACAATGTAATAAAGTATCATAGATACAGAACAGATGTATTATTTACATACTTTTTTGAGAAGATTTTTTTATGGTTGTGAATACCTTCTGTGTTGGTAATTTGTTTGTTCTTCCTACCTCTGAGAGGCAAAAAATGAAAAACTGTGTTTTACACCTGTTGAAATGGGGGTGTTCTGCTTCCATGGATATTCAGTAGGAAGCAGAGGAGGAAGATCACCGATGCAAAATATCTATGACCAGAGCAGATTGCCATCTCTAGTATCCCATTTTCTGGTTCAGCATTTATCAGGATAATTAATATACCTATCTACTTTCTTCTTTTCCTCTTACATTCTTTCTCCTCCATACTATGGACTACCCTCAAGCAGTTAGCTATAATGTATAGGAAGAAAAACTGGTTTATAAGGGAAGGGAGCAGGGAGAGGAATTCAATCTGCCCAACATCTGATGGGGTTTCTCAGACTGCTAGTACTGTCCTAGGGGTTTTTTAAAATTGTAAGTGACATTATCTTAAGATAAGAAGTGTTTCATCCTATGCAGAAGAGTTCTGTTTTACACCTCATCTTGACAGATAAAGAGAACCTGACCACAGAAGTAAAAATTAGTGGTTTCTTAGGTGCAAGTGATTATAATTTCATTTCACTACTATATGCACAGAATGAAAGATGTACCAAAAAGATGTACAATTGTTCTTAAAAGGGTCAGCTTAACAAACCTGAAAGCAATTATGCGACAAATCAGCTGGGAGAGAGAACTCAATTGGAAAAGTTTTAAATGATTATTGCAAACCATTTAATAATTTTTAACTAGATGACTAAAATTCTCAGTGCCCAGCATTCATCACTGACTGGGTATGTTATTTGAAAGAGTACTACGGGGATTAGTGCTTTTTTATCCTACTTAGTAGTTACATTAAGTAGATAGAAAAGGAAGTGTTATAGCTAGTATCAACTGCAAATACAAAAACTTAGAGTCTGAAAACAATGAGGCAGATGGTTTACTTAGAGAGAATGCTCAGGTTTGCTGGCAACTTGACCAAAACCATCTATGGTCTATTTTATGGTGTGGTGAAATATAAACTAAAAATAACTAGGAAGAAAGAATTCAGGTCATATTTGATGGGAAGATCTGTTCCTGGAGTGACATCTCAAAAAAGAAATTAGTTGTCGTCGTGTGTAATAATAGGCTGATCATTTACCTGACAAGGTAGCTAAAAAAAGTCCATACACGTCTTTGAGGTATAAAGGGTGAATCTGAAATAACGATGAGCAGGTGAGTTTACCACAATTTTTCATTTTGGTAGTTTAATTACTACAACCCTCTACTCATTGCTTGCATCCACAACAAAAGAAGGATATTGAAAAACTGGAAATCCTTCAGTGATGGCAGAGTCATGCCATAAAAATAATTTAAAGACTGGAAAATATTCTGCCTACAGAAGGTCTCCAGTGGTCTATTTAGCTTATCAAAAAGAAAATTTAAGAGATGACTTGACATAAGCCTGGACTCATCTACGTGTGATGTAAAAGCACAACAGTAGATCAGTTTTTATGCTAGTGCAGAAGGAGTAGGATCTATTTTTTGCTAGTACAAAAAGACTGAATCAGACTTGAAATCAGGTACTGTTATTACTGGAGTAACTTGTCAATTTTGCAGTAGATTCAAGAGAATGTTTTTCTAAAGGTCTTAAAAATTCATTCAAGGTGGTTGTCTGATTGCACTATGCAAATACGCTCTGGAGAGTGTCCAGAGANCTGCACTATGCAAATGATAAACCTAACTGATCACAGTGTCTATTCTTCTACTTCACTTGCTTAAACAACCCTAAAAGGGGAATTGCTGCTC
>WAAB01017540.1:0-23462 GCA_013389865.1 Piaya cayana
CTATCAATCAGTTCTCACAATATCCTTTCCTCCCCCCCATACTTTTTTCCTGCCATATAATAATGGAGGAAGAAAATTTCTGTCTAGGAAATGGGGCTTTAATCTTTTCTTGTCTAAAGAAGCAGAAGATTCCTTTTGGCTTCTTGAAGTGAAAGTGTTTGCAGATGTTTGGTTTGTCGTCTTAATATCAAAAATAATTCCTTAACATCAGCTAATTCCATGAACCTGACCCTCCCATTACTGATGAGCATAGGGCAGTAATGTGCATGTATCCTGTTACAGTCTCCTCCTCAGCTTTTTTTAGGCTTCTGCAAAGTCCGAGATTCTTATTGTACTTTGTGCATCTTTCTTTTATTGCATCATCTTTCACATTGCTAGCATAAGCCTTAATTCACCAGTCTCAAACTTTTTGCATTTTGTGTGTAGGCCTGAGTGAACACTTGTGGAAGTGAACTGGGATCCCTCTGCATATTGTTATCTGCCAGCGGCTGGTTTGTACGCAAGCCTGCTCTCAGAAATGTGCAGTGGACGTGAAGCATTGCTGTGCTCTAAAATGACATGGCCTTCACAAGGCTGGTTCTTACCTCTTTCTGCACTTCTTCATTCTTGTCACCATGGGAGTCCTTCCTGCAGTTAGGAGGTCTGATGGTCAAGCTTATTTCCCCAGAGAAGAAAGAAAGCAAAAATTTCAGGTTGAGCATCTTGCAGCTGTTGACACTGCAGACGATCACCTGCTCTGCTTTTCTCCTTGCAGGGTGAAATATCTGCAGTGTTTGCAAGGAAGCCTGAGTCCTCAGAGTCTTTACCTCTTGGGAAGAGTAACTTATATCCTGTGTTGCAGAGTTCAGAGACTGAAACTTGCTTTTGGTGTAGTGGCAAAACACAATGGCTTTCTTTGGTCAGAAATAAAGATTTCTGGGTGGGAATGCTTCTCAAAGAACTGAAGTTCCATCCCTGTTACACCTGTTTCATAGTAAACGTAGCCTAAATGTCCTTAGTTTCTTTAGATTCAGTTTGTTTGCAGGGGACTAGTGAAGACTAGTTGATGCCTTTGATATAAATAAAGCATCACCGTGCTTGCAGGGAAGATGAAACTTAACTTTGGTCACTCAGGAGTTAAGTGTTGGGCACTGTCCTGGCCAACAAACGGTTTTACCTTTCAAAAGGGCCAGTAATAGTGTTTCGCTGGGATTTCTTTCCTTTTGCAGGGGTGGTGTGAAGCAGCCTTTGCAGTGATTCCCAGCAGCTATACTTGGTGCCTTCAGAGTGTGATTTGAAGTGGGGGGCCGGTTGGAGAGGAAGGTGGAGGCTTCTGGACTGTTGCTAGAGGCCAGGGAAGGGGATGTGGCTGTTGGAGAAAAAGTTTTTGGTAACTATTGTGCTCTATATTATGCTGTAAAGAGGGTTATTTCCTCAATATGTGCCTTATAGCATCCTGTGGAGCCTTAATGGAGCTATTTATTTTCCACAGTGTGGGCTTCTTTTTGTCCTCCCCCTACTTCCTTCTGCCTGTGAAACAGTGGCTCTGCGTGGTGAGGAGAGTAGATCCTGAAGTGTAAAAGGAGACAAAGAGGATAGATTGTATGTCATGTAATTCACAAGGAGAAGTAGTTTTAGGTGATCTAGAGTGTGTATAAAAGCAGATGGAAGCCTGCCTTTTCACAAACTGAAGCTTGTAAGTGGCCTTTTAAGATGTTGATGGAAGCCCAGACAGCTGCAAATGACAGACCACTAACTGGTGTGGATACTGCATGATCTTCACAATACAGTCTTTCCCTGAACTTTATAGCAGAGCTACAGATGACACCTGGGTTTGTTGTTTGTTTCTGTTTGTGGGTTTCTCTGTTTATTTAGTGAAGATAAGTGAAGTTAGCCTAAAAAATTTGTCAGTTCCTCCTATGCAGGAGCCCTTCTGGGAACTCTGCATGATGCTTTTTTTTTTTTTTGTGTGTGTGCATAAGGTTTACAAGCTCAATTAACCTGTGTGTCAGACAGTTACCAGTCTGTTGATGTTTAGACTTTTCTGCAAGTCAGTTTTTCTTCTTTGCAAAGTATGCCTTAAAGTGGTTGTTCTGTTTCTTTTAAACTGTTGCTTCAGCGCTGTTACTGTACTGTTGTTTCCTGTTGTCTCTTCAAGAGATGACAGTTTTTGAGCAAGCTTCTGATACTCATGTCAGGCTTTTTACTTTCCTCCAAACACTTCACATTTGCAGAAGATAACATTTGTGTCTCTGTGGGTTTTTTTATTTGAGGTGTTTGGCCTTGGAGGAAAAGATTGGTAACACTGAAAGACAGAACAAATGGATTTAGCCTGTTATTTTGCAGTGAGGTCTTAGACTGCAAAGGCAGTCAGAGGAGAACAGCTTTGGTGAGGATGACTGCTGACTGTCAAAAGACTAAACTGCATACCAGATTGACAAAATGGGGAAAACAAATTTAAAGTTCAGTAATAAAGGGATTGGGTAAATTGCCTTTTGGAAACTCTCTCGAAAATAGATTAAATGAGCATGAAAATCCTCTGCTGTTGAAAGAAGTTTTAAATCTTTGTGTCTCAGTTTGGCATGTCTTGCATATTAATTTTGCTATCCTGTAAGCTCTTGTAGTTGATCTCTTTGTGCTACTGCTTGGACCACTGTTATAGGTAACAACATGAAGTGAATGTCTTCTAAACTAGCTTACTTTATACTAACTCTAACTTTTAATCAATTCACTCTGCAGGAACCTTGTCTCCAGAGACAGGAAATTGCTTGAGGATTACTGGCTGTGGCAGGACCGTCATATTTATTTGCAAAGTATCTGGGGGAAAAAAAAAAGTCTGCCTTTAAAGGCAATTGAATCTGGAGTTGCTGTGTTTTTCACGAGGCTGAATAGAGGTCACAAGGAATTCTGTGCTAGAATGTTTTTTCATGATGAACAGTTTGATGGCTTGTGTGTAGAAGTGCAGAATGCCTGGGGACACATCAAAACTCCAAGCAAAGCAGAAAGTGACCTTTTTCCCAAGTGGATGTACTCTTCACTTAGCTGCCGGTGACTTGACAGAGTTTTCCTACCCCGATGATAGCAGACTGTTAAATGTTCCTGCTCTAAAATGCTCTTTTTAGGGGGAATGGGGAAGAATCTTCCACTTCCCAACACAGTATGTGCTAGATGAGCTTAAAGAAGAGGTTTTGGGGGCAGCATGTGTGGTATCCTTTATACTTATGTGCCCAGGCTGTTGATGTTTGAGTATAAGTATGCTGGAGAAGTAACAAAATGCAGAAATCTAATGAAAACCCTCTACTCTTCCTCCTCTTGCTTGTGTTTTATGGATACTTGCCTGGTAGCCGGCCTATTCAGCGGGTGGAGTGCTAGGACTAGGACTAGGACTAGGGCCAGGAGAAAGGCAGCAGTCAGAGCACCCTCACCCTCGTCTAAAGCACAGCAGTCAGTATGCATTGCTTTCAGGGAGGCAGCTGCACAGGTCACTGGCAGGATGATTCACCTTAAATTTCTGGTCCCAGTGGTGAAGAGGCATTGCCTGCAGATTTGCTGGTGTCTGTCTTTGCACATGTGGGTGTCAGGAGGGAATTTGATCTTTGGCGGGGTTTTCCCTGGAATTTTGAGGTAGACTGGACAAAATGTAGCTGTGCTTATGCAGTTCTGGGTGGCATACTGAGAAAGCCAAGGTGCCAGGCAGAAGGTTAAGTAACCTGTATTGTCTAACTTTTGGGTGTATCTACTTCTGTCCTAGTACTGGTATGTGTGTGATTCTTGCTTGTGTGCAGCTGCATTTTGGAGCCTTTCTTACTGCTGCATAAAACTAGGATTTACTGCCAGACCATATTGTTGACTTCTGCTGTCCTATTTTGTACAACTTTTTCTGCTCTTTTGACTTCAATTTCATTTGACTTTCTCTGTAGGCAAGCCTGTGTTGCCTTTGGCTATCGTGGAGCACTGTCACTCAGAATTCTGTGTGGAAACCAGGCTGCTCAGAGCCCTAATTTAGAGAGAGTGTAGATCTAGAGTAAATTACTTCTGCCACATTTTAACATGGACCGAAGACTGAACTGGTTTAGAAACAAGAAGCCTATGCAATTACTTGGCCCAGCACATAGTACAGGCTACTTACTTAAGTCAATGGTTCCACAAACTGCAGGCTGCAGCAACAGAGCTGAGGTGGGAATTTCTTACCTCCCCAGCTGCTGCTCCCACTGGCTCCAGAGCCTGTTCCCAGGCCTACCTAGTTTCCCCAGAAGGCTGTGTTAGTGCAAGGACCCATTTTCCCCAACAACCTCATAAATGTTGCATTAGTGTTGTGGAGGGGACAAGTAGCTGCAAAATGGAAGTGGGAGCAGCAGCATGGAAGTGTCTGGTTACTCTTTATTCAAGGAAGTAGCACAAGTCTGTTATTGCAGGATGGCAGAGGGACAGGTCCTGTCTGGTTCTGCAAAGGGGTAGTGCTGATGTACAAAGGGCAGACTAGGCTGTGGGTCAGTAAAGGCTTAGGGGCCATTGCCACTGTATAAACAAAGCACTGAGTTGCAGGATGAACCATTACTAGCAAGCAGTGCTTCTTGGCTGCCTCAAGACCCTTTGCTTAATGTTTACTTTAATTTTTTGTTCTGCAGTGACTGGGCAGAGGCTTCTCCTTGGGGAGCAGTGATCTCTGTGAAGCTTGCAGCCTGGGTGCTGCGGGCCCTTACTGTGCTTCCTCTTCTTTGGTGTTACAGGTCAGAGCATCCTGTGTCCCACCTCTATGCTGTCCTAGTTCCAGCAAACAAGTGTCCATACAGATTTTTTAAAATGCTTTTTGCGCTAACAGCTATGCCTTGTGAAGTGTCTGACTTGAGTGAGGGGGAAGTTGAAGATTCAAATTGACCTTCCACTGAGATTCAAATTATGGGATTTATCAATCATAGGCTTTATCCTGAAGTTTCTTACTTCTCAGCTCTTTGTCATGCTGTTTCTGCCCCACCTCAGTTTGATAGTGAAAATCTTTAATGTGCACACCATAAATGGTGACTGTAGGTCTCAGGAGGCTGGTTTGCCAAGCTGTTAGAATTAGGTTTGTCCAGTGGATTTTTCTTGGAGTGCTTATGTATGTCCACCTGTGACATAAAGAATAGTGATACTTCTTGGAGTGCCTATCTGACTTGAAACTCTTAGATTGTGCAGCTCAAATCAGAATAGAATTACAACTGATCTTTTGTTAGAAAATCAAATTAAGCATGGCCAGTTGAGGGAACCCAGTTAGAGAGAAAAGGCTGTGGGGGTCTTCTGTGCAGTGATATATGCCCTCAATGAGGGGTAATTGCTGCAGTGATTTATAAGAAAGGGAGCTGTTAGGACTCCTATTTCCCACCTACTCTTCTCTCAGCCCTTGAGTATTGAATCTGAGATTAATTTATGGCACCTTGCCTGGAGTCTGAAGTCATCAGAATATTGGGGTGAGTGCTGGTGAGGATATCCAGCTGGGGAGCCTGCCCAGGCCACCTTCTGTAGCTGCCTTCAACCATGGCCTCGCAGGGGTGAGTCCATGTGCAGGTGGTGTGCTACTTGTACAGTTTCCTAGTTGCAAGGGGTTTGAATGGCAACATTAGATTTTCCTCTTTCAGTTTTATGCTGACAAAAGTGATGTGACTGGGCTTTCTGGAGTGAAACATGTCCAATGCCACTGTGATTGGTGCCTGCCACAGTGAGGATTTGTGGCAGTACATACGCGCCAGATGTTAGCACAGTGCATCTTAAATAGGAAAAGCAATAGGAAAAATCCAATAACTTTTTTGCTAAAAAAGAAAAGGGAAATAGTGAGCTAGTAGATGCAAAACTAAGCTGTGGTGCTGAGACCTTTATTTAGAAGGCCTGCTCCCCCTGCCACTTAGTGGGATCTCTTGAAGCATTTCTGTGCTGTGTTAGAATCAGACGTAGTCTTGAAACAGTGCTTTTTAACATTCTGAGTTTGGGAGATGAAGTTTTCAGAGGACTTAAGAGGCAGTTTTATTTCTCAGAGTTTTTGTTTGTGTTTAGATCTGAAAAGAATTTTGTGCTGACAGGCATCCAAACACCAAGGGTTTGCTAGACTGGAAGGTTCTGATGTTATTAGAATGTCTATTCTGGAGAACTTTCTTTAGAAACTATGCAGTCCTTATTATATGTGTCAGAGATATTGTCAGCTGTTGGGAGAGGGTGAGTGGATGTTTTCATATCTGGGTTGGCATCTTCTAAACTTGTGTTGTCTCATAGCTGTGCTTTTAGGAATAAACGTAAGCGTACCTACCTCTTCCAGTGTGTTGTTTAAGTAAGGAACTGTACTGGTTCACTGATCTTTATGTAAGAGGGCTTTAAGAAAGATTTCTGAAATGGGTGTCCTTTTCAAATGGCTGTGCTGCCTGGTGGTATCACAGCTGCATGTGTATCAGACTGATGCCTTTAGCCACATCAGTTGAAGCAAAAGCCCAACAAGTGGTAAGTATGAGGAGTGCATGTTCTAGAAGTGAGGGATTATAAAATAAACCTTTACTGTTCATGAGCCTTGTGGTGTATTTCCTGAAATAGCTTAACACAGCTGCATAAATAAGAAAAGCATCCTGGATTTACAAGTGTATACGAACCCAGTGCTGCTTCAAGAACCCTGTTCTTGCTGAAAGTAACGTTTCAAGCTTGTATGTGGTTTCAAGAGGTTCTGCTTTTGCACAGCTTTTCTTTGTGCTCCATCCCTGAATCCATTTCAGTTTACTGTGAGTTTTCTTTTTTAAGACTTATTTTTGGAAAGTGTTCTGGAACATTTTGTGTGTATGGTCCTCTGTAAATGTGCTGTTGTACAGATTAAAGCTCAAAGTATGAAACCTAGTCTTTCCAATGCAGTGTGGCAGGGGAAAAACAATGAAACAATAGTTTCCAAAGGGAATACTTCTCTAAATAAAGACACATTTAAAAAGGAAAAAAAACCCCAAACCCCAAAAAGCTGGGAAAGATCACATGTAAGATGTAGGGTTCTCCACTATCCCCCAGCCCCTGCTTTCTCCCATTGCCTAGATGCCAGTGGTGGTTTTTGGGGTTTTTTTCTGCTTTTCCTTCCAACTAGTGCCTGGAAGTTCACAGCTTGTATGTGGGGAAGATGGAATTTACTGCTACAGTGCACAGGTTTATTTAGAAGACTGGTGTGGCTGTTCGTGACTGTTGGAGTTGCAGCCTGTTTGGTCCACTCAGGAGTGTCTTTGTGCTGTGTGTTTCTCTTTGGGCTGCAGCAGGGAAGAGGAGGCTGAGGGGAGACATCCTTGCTCTCTACAGCTACCTGAAAGGAGGTTGTAGAAAGGAGGGAGCTGGTCTCTTCTCCCAAGTGACAGGGGACAGGACAAGAGGGAATGGCCTCAAGTTCTGGCAGGGGAGTTTCAGGCTAGACATTAGGAAGAAATTTTTCAGAAAGTATAACTGAGCCCTGGAACAGGCTGCCCAGGGAGGTGATTGAGTCACCTTCCCTGGAAGTGTTTAAAGGACAGGTGGACGAGGTGCTGAGGGGTATGGCTTAGTGTTTGATAGGAATGGTTGGACTCGATGATCCGGTGGGTCTTTTCCAACCTGGTGGTGATTCTGTGATTCTGAGCTCATATACAAAGGCTTGCACCCAACTTCTAGCATGGAAAGGAAGATGATGGAGGAAGTGGTCTCTGCCTTTACCCTCCAGAAGAACATGATCAGTTAATCTGAGGGTGACTTTTTGAGGAATGTAAAGTGAGATAAGGAGGCAAACAAAGGAGGGGTGCAAAAGCATGTTCTAGATGCAACCGGGACTAAAGTGATAGGAAGGATAGAAAGGAGGAAGCTAGGGAATAAGCCATGCAAATTGGTGGATCTTGCAGGTTTATTCACTTGAGGTTGGGATGTTGGCATTACTTTCCCAGTTGTAAGGAACAGTGGAAAAATAATAAGTGAAAAATCCAATTTCCTGGTTTAAAGATTAAGCGTGCCTTAGTGAGGCTGTGGAAGATTAAGCACTTGCCCATTTATCAGAGTTTAAAGTGGAATTTCAGAATGTAGCCTGTCCAGCAAGCTTCTTCCTGAGTGTATTCTGACGTTCTCTCTCAAAAATGGGAGTTCTGCATTACCAACAGTTGTGCTGATTGTTTAGAAACCTTCATTGGAGGAGGTTGAAATCTAAACTAAGATGTTTGTGTGAAAGAAAGTTGAATTTGCAGGTCATAGGCCAAACCCTGTGGCACTGTTGGGGAATGAGGAAGGAAACCTGACCATTCAGGTCCCACTACAGTTTGCAGTCAGGTCTTGTTTTGCATGAGCACACGTGCCGGTTCAAGTGTCTGGAATAAACAGCTTGATCTGCCCTAGTGATTCCTCTCTGTAGCAGGGCATACGTGCAGTTCAGCCATCTGCTTTATGCTGTGCAAAAATCTACCTTTTAATAATTCAAAGATGAACGTGTAAAATGAAGCTGCCAAACATATTCTAAATCATCTGGTTACTTGGAGAGGCAGCTGCAGGGGGAAGGGCTATGCCGGTTGTTTAGTTTTTCTAATTTCCTCTCTTCCTCTTCCACCTTTTCCAATTATCCTGGGAAACAGAGTTGGCCACGCTGGAAAGTCAGATGATTAAGATTTTTCTAAACTGCCTGCAGTTTAAAAAACTGCTTTGTTTTTCTCTGTGTCTAGTTTAACTGAACAGTGTAACTGCAAAGTTATCCCAAAATGTTAAAAATACAATTCTGGTTTTAAATCCTTTCAGTTAAACTGGTTTAGTTAGTGCTAACCAAGTAGAATTAGGAATTTCTTTCCTTTGCTGATGGTTGGACTTGATTTTTCTGTAATTTTTCTTATTAAGCAAGCAAGAGGATGACTTTTTTTTGTTTTAAAGCTTGACTGCTTTGAAGGAGTCAAGGAGAGGAGGCAGAATAAGAATACTAAACAACTAAGTGAAGATTAAATTCTCTGAAACGCAGTGCTCATGTTAGGTTCCACCTGCAGTGTGACTGTGAGACAAGAACAATACTTGTGCTTAACCTTTCAAAAGTTATGCTATGCACACCCATCACTCTTCCCGCTGCCAAGTTCTTCACTGTGTGCATTCAAGAGATAGTAAACAATTTCTGAGTAGTATTCTGTGAGGAGGAAACTATATGGATAAAACAGATTTCTGATGTGCATGAGGATAACTAATTTTCTTTTGGCAAGTTTCAAGTATGGTATTTAAAAGCAAGGCAGTAGCGTTCCAAACATACTGATCACTTCCTTAAACTGTGAAGAATCCAGATCTAAAAACTATTTTCCAGCAACAGTGACACAGGACATAGCTGTGCCAGGCATCTTGAGCAGCCTGAAAGCCTCAGATTGTCCAGGCCACTCCTCTGACATCCCATATCCTTGGTGCACCAAAACTACCTGAATCTGATTCTCATGTCCTGAGCATATGACCTTCCAAAGAACAGGTTTTCATGGGGACCTATGAGTCCTGCTGTAATAAAATGGGGGAAAATCGGAAAATTAGTCATATTTCTGGGAAAATACGTGCATGCTTACGAAAGGGTCTTGGACTGAGGGATGTGAGTTGGCAGCTTCTAAAGGTCTAGAATATAAATGGCAGAGGTTCCCAAACAGTTTAGTTGAGTAAAACTCCTTCCATATGTGTGTGTTTTGTCTTTGGAAAGAGGTGATTTTGATTTAAGAGTGAGTGGAAAGTCTGACCTGCATGATTTCAGTGTGAGCTGTTGTGTGCTTTAGGGAGTTCAGGTAGAAGCAGACTACTCGTTGTGTGAGTGAGGCTGGCTGTGTGGTGAGGGGGGCTAATGCTAAAGCATCACTGGGAAGGTTGCTTGATGATGAGACTTCAAGAAAACAAAGAGTTGGGGATGGCTGTAGCCTGGGAGCAGTAAGTATATTTTTCCTTGTTCATAGCATTCCCCGAGAGAGTGTTAGGCCATAAAGGATGGTTTCTTTTCTTATCTGTATTTAGTAGGTGTTTTTCAAAGTGCACATTAAAAAGGAAGGAAACCCCTTACCTCTATTGACTGACATGCTGCTAAAAGAGAAAAATCTCCTCTCTGCTCCTTCCTGTATTTATGGGAACTACTGGCCAATGATAAGTACTGTCTTTGAAAACATCTCTACTTAAGCTTAATCCACCCATAACCCTCCAGCCTAGGTTGTGGCATGTGAATTGTCCTCACTGGGTACAATTATGCTACTGTGTTGCTTTCTGCCTCAGTGGTAGAATCATTAAGCTTGGATGAGATCTCTAAGATTGCAAAGTCCAACTGTGAGCCCAACACCAACTATAGCTACTAAAGCATGTCCTGAAGTGCCATGCCTATAACTTTTTTAACACCTCCAGGGATGATCAGTCCACTACTTCCCTGGACAGCATATCCCAATGCTTCACCACTGTTTCAGTAAATAAATTTTTGTCTAGTATCCAAGCTAAACCTTCTTTGATGCTACTTGAGGCAATTTCCTGTGATCCTTTTGTAGTCACTTAGGAGAAGAGTCCAACACCCACCTCACTTACAACCTTCTTCCAGGTAGTTGTAGAGAACAATAAGGTTCTCGGCCTCCTCTTCTCCAGACTAAACAGTCCCAGTTCCCTCAACTACTTCAAAGACTTGTGCTGCAGACCCTTCACCAGCTTTGTTGCCCTTCTCGGGATGTGCTCCAGNTTGCAGCATCATTTCTAGGAGTCATTAAAGAAACCAGCCCATTCTTTAATGCTGTGTGTAGACAGGGAATCATTTTGATTCATGTGAACCCATGAATTGTGAAGCTGTCTCCCTGAGAATATGTCTCAAAGAAAGGTGTGCGCTCTGCAATGCCTTTTCTAGCCAGAATCTCTTTCATCTTCTAGTATTGCTAAGGAAAAGTTAAGACTGGGAACAAGTCTTGTAACTTGGTTGAAACCCAAGGGAGGATCCTGTGCCTGTTGTCTCCTGATAATTCTGAGGGGTTTATTGATGCTATCTTTCACTAAATAGTTTTGCTGCCTTTGTATCTCCTTCAAATCCCACAATGAAGTAAATCAGCTTGGTGGGATGTTGCTGTAGGCTAACAGCAGCAATTTACAGCATTCCTTGTGGGGCAGCCCTGGGCCTCTGACAGGCAGACAGGATCCCAAAATATCGGGGACTCGGGTGACTTGGTAGCAGTAAAGAGATGGAGAAACCATAACTGACTTTAGAAGAAAGGAGAGAAACAGCACTGTGCTTTAGAGAAATTGAAGTGAATCGAAAATAAGCAACAGTTGATTCCCCTAGAAGGTGTCTTGTTTGAAGTATCTTTAACTTGATTGTTGTGCAGAGACAAGAATCGGACTGCTGGCTTCCAGGTGCAATCTTTGGGAGAGGAAAATGCCTCTGGGGCAAGGTAGCACACAATTCTCTGATGACTGCATATGCCGTCTTCCCTACCCCTCCTACTGGCCAATGATATGTCACCCAACAAGCACTGTTCCAGAAGCTGGGAAGGCTATCTTTAAAAGATACCTTGACTAGGCATGTGGAGTTGTGGAGTTGGTTATACTAATGAGGCTCCATTAAATTAGAAGGAGGAGGATGGACCTGTCTTGACCTAATCAGAAGGGCAGTTTGCTGAAGATAACAGCTCTGACAAAGCAAAGTGTGATTTGATGTGGAGCAGTGACTCAGAAAGCAGACAGCTGTTGGCATGGAGTATAGGCCAGATGCTGGCCTATTCTGATTGAACATGAACTTAAAAATACATGTGGGAAATCTGACTTGAGAGGTGGGGGCAGGTATACAGACTACCTGACTTTCCTTTCTTGACAGAGGAGTAATTTTTATACCATGGTGTAATTGTTGCTGGAGAAATTCTAGCAGGTGAGTGGCAACATCCTTTCTGCGTGGGTGGATTTTGGTGAACAAAGCATTGTCTCCTCATCTGTGGAAGACATGAGAAATCTATAGGCAGTGCTACAGGCATAGAGTTGGATAGCTTCGTTTCTCTCCCTCCCCCTCCAAATGAAGCAAGAAACAAAAGGTGTAGACACAGAGTTTATTGTAGCATCAGCTCCAGACTTGCCATGTGGCAGTTTAAATCTAATCTTGAAATGACATTTCAAAGCAGGGATGTATGCAGACAAAGAATTCCTTTTTGCTAGAGACTAATTGACTTGAAAGATGCAAATTTTAAAGATGGCCGTTTTGTGAAGTAAATACGAGCAAAGTAGTGACATGGAACTAAGTAAACCTTTAGGATGACTTCCAGGTTCAATGATAAGTCTACATATCCTCTTCTATAATGCAGCTTTTTTTTTCCCCGAGCAATTGGAAATGTGAGTTGTGGCCGAGTCATGTGTTTCTCTGGTCTGTGCTGGCATGTTGATTTCATCTTAGAAGTACTTAAGGATCTGCAAGTCATACTGCTTTCCCTAATACTAGGAGCACTAATGCGGGTCTCCCATCTGTTCTCACGGGGTACAAAAGAGTACATACCTGCCTCTGCACCTCTCAGATTTATTTAGTTATCTGGCAGTTTTGAATTTCTGTGGGAAATTTGGCTAAAAAATTCCACTTTAGCATGAATATCCATTTAACTGAAGAAGCTGCAGTTGAATAGGATTTCCGTCAAAATTAGAAGTAGTTCTGTGGTCAAGTGTAAAGAAACATTAATTTCTGCTATTCTCCCTATCCCTTTAGATATTTGTGTAATGAATAGCATAACAGAAGTGTTCAGATGTCTCTGGGGTGGATTTTTTTTTTTTTATGTTCTTGTGGTTTGGTTTTGGGATGTGTTGTTTCTTTTTTAGTCCATCTTTCACTGAGTTGTCTTTATCCCACTTTTCTTTTTCTTCCTCTCTAAAACCAATGCATGCAAATTTTTAGTGCAAACTGTCATGAGTTATGCATGACATTGTCATTCATCCATGTCCAATGTTACCATTGGAGGTCTTGCAGGCTAAAACCATGCTAGATTGGTGGGACATGTATTCTGCTGTCTTTCTCCTTCATTAAAAATAGGGGTTCACCTTTGTACTTCCTTGATTTCCCATCTGCACTTAGCATTGTGTATGAGTCTGGTTTTGCTGTGGCAGTGCCTCATAGGCTATGGCTGAATCCCTCAATCCTCAGGTATGAGCAGTGTCATATCCTGCAGTTTTAATTGCTATGTTCTGAACTGTCAGAACGTTATGTGTGAGGTTTGCAAGCTGTTTTACATTCTTCCTCATAAGTGTGTATTTGCCTGCCTACCGGCTGGCTGGCTGTCAGATTTGCTGTGCCTCTCCAGGTGGCTAAAGCAGCACTTGACTAATTTATCCTGGCTGTCTAGTACAGCCTGCTGTGTCCTGGAGACCCTCCGAAAAGTGGTGGAGGTATAGAAAGGTTTGCTCTCTTGAAGTTATTTTGAAACAAATTCTTCAGATGCTATGTCCTCTGGTGTTGTCTTGAAAGGAGAAGCTAAAAATAGTTGTAAGCTAAGCAGTCTTCGCACCTGAAATACTAGAGGGTGAGTGAAAAGTTCTGGTCTTTCTGTAATGCAACTCCTTTTAATATTTCCTGTGCAGAAGATTGCTTTTTCTGCCCCTGTTACCAGGTGTTCACAGTTCACAAGGTATAAAATTCCTAAATGTTAGAACATGCAAAAGGTTGTGCTTGTTTATTTCTGATTTTCCCGTTTTCCTCCCCTCCCCGGATGTTGTAGGTGTTTGCCTCAACACTTTCCTGTTTCCTTCTTTGTTGTTGATTTTGTAGACTGAGGTGTTCCTGATCAAGCAGAACTTTCTTTTCAAAAAGAAACTTTGGTGAGTAAAAGATGTACCATGGAATGGTAGCACCGAAGAGCGACGCAGGATCATCCCTTACCTTGACCAGCCATGGGTTATTTCTTCTGCTAGTTATCTTTGATACCTTCATCTTGGAAGCACAGGCCACAGGTAAGTAGAACCTTTGCATATGCTTCAGGGAGGGGGAGATGTATAAATATGGAGGTAGTCTTGTATTTATATGATGAATCTGGTGATGACTGATGTATTTGTACACATCTCTTAGTGCTCACAGAAAAAATTCCATCACTACTTGTTAAGCAGAGGGCAACGTCTGAAGTGAGTGAGTCTTGGTATTAGTGCTTTTCCTTTACCCTGTCATTTTGATTACCCCAGCTTTTTTACCCTCCATTCTCCACCCCTTCACTGCTGCTAGGGGCACTGCTAGTGTCTCAAGAACATAGACCACCTCTTGGTTGAGTGAGATGCTCATGTAGATACTGTTATCTGTATGCCCTGTAGCAACTTCTTATGTGAAATAGTTTTGGAAGGATAGAGTGTCTTCAGTTCTTTGCACAGTTCATTTATCTGTTCAGTGTTTCCTTGTGTTCTGTCTGCTGACATCTCAGCATCCACTAAATGCACCCCTCTACTGTATCCTCTTTGCAGCTTAAGTATTTCCCCTCTCCTCTCTAGCTTCTTAATATTCTGAAGTGTTGGGAATAATGTAAATAGTTGTGCAATGGGATGATATGTAAGATATTGGCAGAGATGAGATGAGCTGCCTTTTAGAAATACGTGGAGGAATAAAATACACCAGATAGTCACAGGGTAGTAAATGATGTGAAATATGTGCTTGTTTACCTACTGTGTTATGAAATACGTCTTTTCTCAGACCTGCCATGATGTAGTTTTTGTCTGTAGAGAGGTGCCTGATCATAAGTGGCATGGGATGGAAGGGATAACTTTTTGTATTCTTGCACAGAACTTTCAAGGAGGTTAGTCCCAAAAAGGCACGTAGATTTGACTTCAGCAGTTGTTGCAATGCAGAACAACAGCTTGCCTTTGAAAACAAAACTTCAGCTCTTGACATAAGTGTAAAAAGTCCTGTTGCACACATCATGGCACCTGAAATGAAAATGTCCCATGACTGACACTATAGTTGTCAGATGCACTTCGAAGGCAGGGTGATCCTGTATGGGAAAATCTGCTGGTTCTGGAAACTGCTGGAGGAGGTGTTATCTCCTTGTAGCATTTCTGACTCTTTGACTCAGAAAGGAGATTGTTGAAATCGGATATCCCAGACTTCTGTGTCTTTCTGGCCTGAGTTTAGCTTTGCATGAGATAAGGTGGGGGGGCAGAGTAGTGACAGATTGGCAAGGTCAGATAGTGAGAGTGGAAAAGGGACATGGTCTTCTTGGATCTGGTCTAGCCCTGTTCTTGCCAGTCTTGCTGTTATTGGTGATTATGTCACTGCCCCGTTTCAGATGTAGGCCTGTCAGATATGCCTCCCAGCCTGGTACTCGAGTGTGCCATCTCATCTTGGTTGGAAACTCCAATACACACTGCAGCGCCTTCAACTGAGTCTGTAATTGGCATGCAAATGCTTTGTGCTGCACGGGGCTGAAGGCAGCCACAATACTGGCAAGCCTTTTTAGGGTCTTTTTTGAAGCATCCAGTCACATTAACAAAAGCAGTAGTTAAACATGTCAGAAGACCCCAGAGTGGTTCTGCATTGGTTCTGCATTGTTTCCCTTTCTGTGTTCCTTTTGCTTCAGGACCTGAAACCAGCTGTAGTAAACTGATCAAGGCAGATCATCAGCTCAATAGGATTACTGTGGCTAGTCATGAACCATTTCCTGCAGGGGAAGTGAGAAAGTGAGTGCTTGTGGAGGGGAGTACAAGATCAGAGGGTAAGATGTGCAGGGGATAAAATCCTGGGGAAGGAGATGGCTTTGCAGAGGAGCACTGCTGTGTGTAGGTTTTCTGAGACTGGGAGGTAGCAACCCAGCTGTCAGTTGCTGGGAGGGGTGGAGGTGATCAGTGATGTGTCATGGTCCAGGAGAACTGCACCTGCAGCAGCACGCCAGCTGTGAGTAATATTAATAAGTCAGCTGAGAAGCAGAGAGCCAGATGGAGGGACAAAGAGTAGTGGTGATGGGTTTGGTAAAAACATCTTTCCCTCATCTTTGTCCCCCAACTACCCCATCATCTTCACTTTATTACTTTACATGGCAAAATCATTCAGGGCAGGGAAAGCAAGGCGAAGTTAGCATGAAGCAAGAGATTGTATTAAATCTCCTGGTGATGATACTTATCTTGAATGTGGGGCCAATGTGACATGCTCACAATTGCTACAAAAGCTGAATAATGTTCTCATGAAAAGACAGACAAGCATGAAGACAATGGCTGGCTCAGCCCTGAGTGAGAAAGCAGAGCTTGTGATTCATGTATTTAAAACCATATAGTGTATATTGTATTGCAGTACTTCTGTTTAGAAATTCTGTTGCTTTCGTTCCAGGAGGCTTAGAGAGATATTCATGTTCTTGGCAGAAATGTGTTCTTTGCCATGTGGTTAATGCAGAGGGCAGACTAATTTTCAGTCAGCAAGCATCTGATCTGTCCTTTAGTAATAAATGGATTTTATTTATGCATGGATTTTTAAGAAAAATCTTCAGCATTTTATCTCAAACAGTCTATCCAAATATCCTGAAGTGCCATGGGTATGGTAAGTTGCTTAGTCACTAAGTGCACTACAGAATTTGGGGAAACTGTTCCCTTTTCACAGGAAGCTAACCATGAATGTAAAAAAAATCCTGCTGCACATATTTTAACGCAAAACAAATGTAGTATTTGGTGATGGGCAAGCAATGAAGCTATGTCAGAAGAGGAGGTTTTATGGAAACTTTAATGCTGTTCAGAAATATTTTTTTAAGCTTTATCAGTGTTCCTTTTCCCCTCATCTGCCAAATTCTCCAAGATTAGCTGGGGGAAATAATGTAAGAAAGAGCAGGCAAGGAGACCTGGAAAGCAAGGATGTGAAATGCTGAGGCTTAGTTCTTTGTCTCTTCTGTTTTATTTAAGGATTCATCTGGAATGTAGCTGACAGCCAGGCTACTCAGTAGATAGAGATGGGGAGGTTTTGAAGGGTTGGAGAGGAGCAACAGCAACCATTTTTTATTGCTTTCCTACAGATAGTGCTTCTCCTTCCTTTATTGCTGTGGGTTTTGGTTTTTTTTTTTTTAGCCCTCCCATCTCTGGCCCTTAAGGTTATTCCCAGGCTTTCAAAGGCTTTGTATTTGTATCATTCACAATGGTTCTCCTGTCTGGCCAGGCTATTTTTGGAAGGAAGGCAGTGGATCAGAATAAGTTGTTCATTAAATTTTAACAACATAGTCTCTAAAATACTCTGAAAGCTTCCTATCATTTGTATTCCAAATGGTGTAATCTCTCTTGGATTCATAACCAGCTCTGTCAGAAACCTATAAAAACAAAGGTTGTGCCTTTTGTTATTGATAATAGCATCACCTGGTGCTGGGAAAAGCAAGTAAAGGTGTTCATAAAAGTACTAACCTGAATTAAGCCAATATAAAGGAGGAAGTTTAAATATTAAGCTTTAAAAATTAATTATGCAAGCAAATCTAAGTCCATTTGTATTTAGATGCAACCTGATTTTTGTTGCATGGTCACATGTGCAATGCTATAAAACTAACTGTTGAATTTTCAGGATTGCCATATGAAGTGATAAATTGAGCTGGAATAAACTGAAATGACTTCATTTTCTCTGATGCAAATGTAGCCTGTCTGCTGCTTGCTGTTCTAAGGTCTTTTCAGTGCCAACGTTATTCTGCAAAGAAGCTCTTGGATACCGCTGGTATTTGTTTGCATTGCGTAGAACAGCTTGTTAGAGCACACTCCAGTCATTGGGCAGATTCAGACTTGTTCCTGTTCGTTTGGAATCTTTGCAAAGCAGAGATTTCTTTTGTGTGTAAGTGTGCAACTGAAAGGAAGGCACTGCTACAGCTAGGGATCACTTCAGTGGTCATGACAACAAGGACACTATAATATTGGATGGCCAAGCAGAAATGTGGGAAGTGTCGTGCATGAACAGACGATCTTGATTCTAACATGCATGCTTCGTGTAAGTGTGGATTTGGAGAAATGATAGCATGAGCCCGAAGAAGTGCGTAGTTCTACATGTAGTTCTCCAGTTCTGTTTTCCTGTCTCTTTAGAGAGCATAGAGCAGAATGGTGCAGAAGAGAATGTTGAGAAGAGTAATGTCCAGGCTGCAAAGGTGGCTAGGAAGCAGATGGGTTCAGACGTAGACTATTCTAGTTAATAATACTTACACTGTTACTACACTGATACAGGTAGTGCTGTTTAAGCAGCTGGCTTGAAGGAGTTATAAGGATCTCAAGAAGCCTCGGAACGTTTTTTAATTTTAACCAGTTCTAATGATTAAATGGTAAACTAAAGCAAGCATGATAGCAATCCTGATTTTTCCTTTTGTCTGTCCTAGGTTCACTTGGCAAATCAAAAGGACTTGCATGTAAGTAGAGTTACATTTACTGCCATACCATGAGAAATATGTGATTTTTTAAATATCATTTAATGTAAATGGCTGTGAGTTGGGATTCCCATTATACTTTTCTTGTGTGGAATAGGCTGAGATTCATCTCTATTCCCCATTTCATTTTGCTCCTTGTATTTGGGAAAGATGACTGCCCTCAGTTTGAGAGGGAGATCGGCTTCATATGTTGCACTGTGCTTGAAGAGATTCCTGTACCTTTTACAATGTTTAACCTCAAATAACTAAAGAACAAAAAACCCACAATAGAATAAATAATTAAAATGCAGAGAGAGATGCTACTTGTGAGTTTTGTGAGACTGCTTGAGAGCAAGCTGATGCAAAAATCTTTTGCCTTTAATCAAGAAAGGTGAATGTCTCATCAGAGAACAGGACTCTGCATGTATTCCATTGGATACTGCTGCTTTTTGTTTCATGTGTTTAGAAAAAGTGTAAAATCTTTCCTGTGTGCATTTTATGAATGTGTGTAACTTTGGAAAGAACTGGGAAGTATATTTCGCTTCTATGTCTGTTCTAAAAATTATAAAATTTGGTGTGAAGCCTTCTTGAAATCTGAAATGTGACAGATCACAGTTTTAGTCTGAACTTTCCCTTCTCCTCCAAAAAATGGAACACAGGAACAGAATCTGAGAGGAATGGATTCATAATGAAGTATTTTAAGGTGTTTGAGGGGAATTTTGCCACCTACCAAATTTTGGTCTTCAGAGAGTGGGAAATGGGAGAAGAGCTGATGGAATCCTCAGACTTGCATTTTTATCCAATGCCTGATTTTTTCTGCTAGCAACACTGGTATCACATACACTTGGTATTAAGGGGCTTTCAATTCTTGGCCTGTATTGCTAACAGGAAAATGAGCTGCTTTAACTTGAGGTGTCTGGGCCAACTCACCTTTGTTCCTTGGGCTAGGTTGAGAAAGATAGGGAAACTCATAGGAGCTTCATTCTGGAGGAAAGCAGGAGGGGTGCTGAATGGCATGGTTTGTTCTTCAAGAGAAAATGTTTGTGAACTTCAGTCCAGGTTCTGACTCATCACCACCCTGGTGTCCCTTGATAACTGCTGCCTGCTGTGTTGATACCTATTTATCTCTTTCACATGGCTTCTTTCTGTCACTAAGTATTTCCTATTTATCTGCTTGAGCCAGTCATTTGGGAAGAGTTTGGTTTTGTTCCTAGTCTCATGGGGAAAGTCCTGAGAGTTTTCTTGGTATCACCTTGTGCCATTTGACAGTGCCTTTGCAGCTTCTGTCCACTTTGAGTCCTAAACTGGCTACCATTGCAACTGAAGCATTATGTTTTTATGGTATATTGAATGTTTTTCATCTCTGCAACCCACGTCTGTTATTGCTTCTCCAGCCCCTACGTTTAACTGTAGTAACACAGGCAGTTACCACCTCCTGTTTGTGCTTCCAGTTGTTCCTGACTCTGCAGTAGGGGTAGCAGAACAAAAAGTATAGTTGCTCTGTAACTATAGCAAATTTCAGCTTAGGCTGTTACTGCAAATACTGCTGGTATATACTGTGTGGTATGTGGAGCTATGGGGTAGATGTTTCCTCAGCATGATTACATGGTTGTTAAGGGGGAAACAAGTGGTAGGTCAGTGGGGCTAGCTGAAGACTGCTGAGTCTTCAACATTTGTGACTGAGTCTGTCAAGGCCCTGTTTGACCCAGCAGTCTGTCTGGAAGAGGATTGCTAAAACACTGCTGGTAACAAGCTGCTGATATTCAAAGAGAAAAAGATAGGGTGCTGAGGGCACTTGATGAGCAAGCTCAGAAATGCATGTACCTTCATGAGAGTAGCTGGAACTCAGTGACAGGATTGGTATTGTCTCAAGAGGTTGTACCTTCTTATCTGTGAGCGCTGATCAGCATCTAAAAAAAGCATTTTCCTTTTAATGAACTGAAATCTCTGGGAGCGTGTATCTTTGCAAACAAGAATTCCCCTGCAGTTTTGCTTCTGTGAAGTGTTGTTTTGGAGGACTGGTGAATTGCTTGCTTCTATACTCAGTGTGGGTGAAGAGATTTTGAAGTGTAACCCCTTAGGTATGGGTCTGCTTAGATGAGTTATAGGATGTGCTAGGTGAATTGGGATAGAGAGGTAGCAAAGGATCTTTAGATCCTGGGGGGTCAACATTTCAGTTCTATCTAGCCAGTTATCTTAATTCAATGGAGAAAAATCTTTCCTGTTTGAGAGCAGAAAGAAATACTGCCACTGCTTGAGATATGTCTTTGTTGGTAAAGGGAGGAGCATGTCTGATATGAAAAATGTTGCTTTCTTGTAGAGTAAGATAAGCACCTCTCATGAATATTGTCTTGAATTTTCAGCCCACAGACTGGGAAGAAACATGGTAGGCCTGGCACATGGATAGCTAAAACCAGAAAGCCAGAGATGGCTGTGCTTTCCTGCCTTGAAGGAACACTGTGTCCTTAGAAAAAGACCAGCTTGGTGTATTATGACTTTTATGTCATTCGTACCTTTAGGTGCCCATAAAACAATCCATCAGAAAGAAAATAAAACTGTTTTATGATCTTAACAATTTTGTTGTTCAGGCAACTTTGTATTTTCTTCTGCTTTTTCAGCAGAGATGTCAGCTGCTGAGACAACAGGCAAAGTTTTTCTATTTTAAGTAAAACTAGAGTTTTTTTAAGGAAATGGAGCTGTCTGGAGACTCTGAAGGCATAGAGAAGGACTAGAAGTTAACAGAGACTTGTAGGAAGGTTGTAGAATAGATTGAAGATGAATGAGGATCAGAGGAGAATAAGATTCTAGGAAGCAGAGGGACACTGGAATACAGCAAAACAGGAAAGTGAAGATTTCCACAGGTGGATTTGTGAAAAAGATCCTTGTGATTTAAAGAGGTAATTAGTGTATTGGTGGTTAAGTAGTGTAAGTCCTGAAAGAAGGTAGTATTTTAGTTATGCAAGCAGATTGGAATGGTTGCGAATAGTATGGCCTTGGGAGGGAAGACTCTCGTTGAAGTACATGTGTGTGTGTATATATACTTTTTTAATGGTTAGGTAAGAGTGTCTTAATGCAGGAGGATACAAGATATGTCTTTACATCATCAGGCTTTTGAGGCTTTTCAGTATGCAACAGTACTGCCTAAGGGGTACTGACCAAGATTTTAAGAACTTGGAGGTTAAGTATGTGTGCCCTCCAGGGACTGAAGCTTCAAGGCAGGAATCTTCTCAAGGCAGGACCAGAGCAGCATGAAGATGCCAGTTACTGGAGCACTGGCTGTGTCTGCGTAAGAGTGCTTTACTTTCACTGACTGCTGGCATAAGGCGATGGCTGTGGTGGGTGAACACACTTGAAGTGCAGTGTGGGTGCTGCGCTGAAAGAGGTTAGCCCCTGTGAGAGGTTCTGTATCCTCTTAGCACCCTGGAGAACTGATTGCCTCTTGACACATGCCTTCTGCTGTGGAGACACTCTGGCTGGAGCATGTTTGAGTGCTGTTTTTTTCATTTATTTTTCTTGTCAGTGTTGCCTTAGTCATCTTCAGTCCCATTTTAACCAGCTTTTTCCAGCCATGAGCTGACCCCACGTAAGAGCCGAGTCTTTGAGTGCCAGTGGAATGACTGCATAGTGGAAAGGGGATGCTGCAGCCTGTCATCTGGTGCACGGGTAGAGTTGCTTTTAGCATCCTTGATTCATGTCAGTAAAACAGGAGAGATTGGTGGAAGCTGCTATTAGAGGTGTTATGAGAAGGTTCATTCTCTGACTACATTCAGGGTGAGCAAAGACTTAACTATTCTACTCCATACCTTTGGAGACCTGCCACTTGTCTGAGGCATGTCAGGAGTATTTCATGCTTGGCCACATTGGGTGTTAGAGTGATTTGAGAGGATAAAAATGAATGTCTGTTCTGCATCCTCTGACAGCAGGGTATCATCTACCATTAAGTCTGTTTCCATCCTGCTGAACTCTTAATTTAATTAGTTGATTTAAATGGAGGGAATTTTTTCTCCTAACATTGGTTAGTTGTGCCAAGGGAGGGTGTTGACGAAGGGAGACAGGACATCCGATGATCGTCAGCAAGTCCCAATTTTATTAAGAGTGGCACTTAGTTAAATACAGTCAATAATGAGGTTCATACATATTGCAAAAGCTGAGCTCCTAATTGGTCAGTGAACTAAAGTGTGCAAAATATAAACAACCCGTCCCTCCAGGTGCAGCTGGGTGCTGTGAGATTCACTCCCTACGCATTCTTCCCACCGAAGCTCTAACCAGGGTCTCACGAATCCCTCATTGCCAAGGACACTGCACCCTTATCAAGGCCTCCCAGCCTATCTGTACCCCTTCTGGCGAAGGCATTCCTGAATAAGACTCTCCACAGGAGGGTGTGTGCAGAACTGAAGCTTTGGTGGTTTTCATTTAAAAATCATCTGGGTTTGGTGTCAGCATTTCAAAGCTATTTGTCAGTATGTGCCCTTATAGCAACAAAACTAAGGACATCTACCTCTCCAGAGCTGCATCGACCTTTTCTTCTTTCAGTGACAGTAGAGGCTGGCCTCCTCATTAAATGCAGATACTTCTCTGTAGGTAGTTGAAACCTCTTAAGCAGCAATGGAATGAATGAATTTTCATGGTGAAATAGTTCTTGTTTCTTTTCCAGCAGAGATGGTGGCTCTTACGTACTATTTACGTAGTGTTAGAGTAGCTTCACCTGATCTCACAGTGAAGTGAGAGCCACTGTAAATGCAGCAGTGTTAGTGAATGGCAAACGTTATTTCAGTCTGTAGCTTTTCCAGTTAAGCTGTATTTCACCTGGTGTAAAGCTTACCTTAATTGACTTCTCAGCCATTGTGGTGGTGATCTTTTCTCCTGTAGTGGGAGACCATCTCAGAGATGGAAATTAGCGAATTGTAGGAAACTTTCCCCCCCCCCCCAGCAAATCCTGTAATATTTTAAAAAGAGTCGTATTTCAAGTTGTTTTTCCATGGTGATTCGCTGGCTAGTATTGGGACAATGAAAACTGAACAGTAAATTGAAAAAAAAGCTGAAAAGCCCTCTGGTAGCCATCTGTCAGTTGTTACACATCGCATGGTGGCAGGATGAAACTAGTGGTGCCCGCTCTGGTCTCCGATCTCTCCACAGCAACTAGTTCCAATTGCTCTTGCAGGGAAGTTGAGTGTTCTCCATCCCTTCGGAGTATCTTACTAACCTGATCACATTCTATGA